>VZZY01009354.1:1618-51504 GCA_013400335.1 Eurystomus gularis
GAATGGTTTGGGTTGGAAGGGACCTCCAAAGGCCATCCAGTCCAATTTCCCTACAATAAGCAGGGACATCTCTTATACTAGCTCAGGTTGCTCAGAGCCACATCAAGCCTGACCTTGAATATCTCCAGGGATGGGGCCTCCACCACCTCTCTGGGCAACCTGTTCCAGTGCTCAACCACCCTCATATCAAAGAACTTCTTCCTCATGTGTAACCTAAACCTACAGTTTTCTAGTTATCTAGACACAGAGTTTCTACTCGCCAAGCACACAAAGCTGAGCAACAATTACTGTAATATTTGTGGTTTTCCACAGCCCGGCTGCAAGTCACTTGAGTGTTTCTACAATTCTCCTCACCAATCTTCCATTTTTCTCCCACAGCTCTCATCAGAGCCCAGGTACAAACACAGAACATCCGGCCCCTGCTTCCCCAGGAAAGGTGCCAGCACCACACGCTGTTACTGGTCCCCACCTTCCCTTGGTAGCCCTCTCACAGCCCCAGGAAATCTGGACTTCTGACCTTTGCTGTAGACGCTAAACTTGACAAAGTATTGGATTTGCTCATGCCAGGGCCCATCTCCAACACTGAAAACGCCCAACAATTGCTTCCAACAAGCCTGCCAGGGGCCCTGATGTCCTCCAGCAGGACTCGGATTTCCGTCTCTTTTTCACAATCCCACCAGAAGCCTGTCACCTTTCCCTGGACCCAGGGATTCTGTAGGTCTTTCCATGAGCCCACCTGGGGCCCTGCTGCCCTCCAGTGCACCCCAGGGCTGCTCTCGTCCTTTCCACAAGCCCATCCAGTGGACTGATGCCCTCCAGTTGGTCCCAGTTCTTCCGCTGGGCTTTCCACAAGCCCACCCAGGGCCCTGATGCCTTCCAATGGGTCCTGGGCCTTCTGCTGGGCTTTCCACAAGCCCACGTGGGACTCTGATGCCCTCCAATGGGTCCCAGGCCTTCTGCCAGGCTTGCCACAAGCCCGGCTGAGGCCATGATGTGCTCCAGACATGGGGCTTCTGTCGAGCTTTCCACGAGCCTGCCCAGGGCCCTGCTACCTTTCAGTGTGCCCTGGGGCTTCCACTGAGCTTTCCATGAGACCAGCAGGGGCCCTGCTACCCTCCAGATTGCCCTTGGGAAAAAAATTGTGGCCAAAAGACTTTTTCAGCCAAAAGTGGGTGGAGGGCTGGTAAAAAAAGTAGAGATCCAAAGGCAGCGAGAGGTCTTAAGGGGTTGGGAGGCTGGGAAAAAAGTGGAGGCCAACACAGGCTGGCTTCCCACCTTCTTTTCACCCCCCTTTGGATCTCCCCTTTTTTCCAGCCTCCCACTTCCTTTTGGCCTGCTCCACCTTTGTGGCTCCCACCTTTCCCCCAGCTTCCCACTCCCTTAGGACCTCTCACCACCTTTTGGGCTCCCACCTCATTTTGGCCTCCAAGTGGAGGCAGGCCCAAAGGGGCCCAAAGATTGCCAGGGGTCCTACAGCTTCCACCAGGCTTCACCAAAGCCAACATGGGGCCCTGCTGCATGACAACTGAGGGCAGGAGTTGAGGAGGAGACACCAAGGAAGAAAGATGCATCAGCTTGGTCAAACTATCTTCTGAAGAAACCTCAATAGACAAGGGCCAGCAGAATAGTTGGTGGCCATTGAAGGTCATGCAGCTCGGAAGAAGCAGAATTGTGGGGTCAAATGGCCCAGTAATGGAGTCATGCTTCCCACTATCTTGGATTTGAAGGAGGCAACCAGGCAGATGCTGCTGCCTAGGTCAGCCCTGGTTTAGGTTGCACAGAATCACAGAATCATAGAATGCATTGGGTTGGAAGGGACCTCCAAAGGTCATCTAGTCCAAAGCCCTTGCAGACAGCAGGGACATCTCTAACTGGATCAGGTTGCTCAGAGGCCCATCAAACCTGGCCTTGAATGTCTCCAGGGATGGGGCCTCCACCACCTCTCTGGGCAACCTGTTGCAGTGTTCCACCACCCTCATAGTAAAGAACTTCCTAATATCCAATCTAAATCTCCCCTTCTCTAGTTTAAAACCATTGCCCCTCATCCTTTCACTACATGCCCATGTAAAGAGTCCCTCTCCAGCTTTTTTGCATCCCTTGACATATTCCAGATATGAGAGAGATTCACCTCACCATAGACCAGGAAGGGAAGAAACGTGTTCCTCAGACATTTTTTTTCTCATCCTAATGCAGGTATCTGAAGCAATTCTATAAACCATCCTTCAGAAATTTCCTTCCCCACCATGCCCACCAATGGCAAATGGTACCCAGATGATTGAGGCGGCAACTGAGGAAAGGAGAAGTCCCCTTCTAGCAGGCTTTCTCGTGCTCTCCACTTCTCTAGTGTGGAGCAAAAGTAGAATTTCAAAGGAAACATATCAGCAGATCCTATGATGACCCAAGTTGACCTAAGGACACCAAGACACGTCTGGCTCTCCAGAGCTGAATGTGCATCGTACAGCTCCATCTACTTAGGAAGATGAACACCCATAGGGTTGTGGAGGTAGTTGCCCACAAACTTGCATCTTCTAAGTAAAAACATGAAAAATAAGAGCATTTGCAAAGAATTTCTATGAGGTGGAAATTCAGAATACAGACCTACATTTTTCTTCCACACATTGGAAAAAAACATTTATCATAGGAAATATCAACAGAAGGCTCTAAACTCCTGCCTAACCACCTGATTTCTACTGGAAAGCACAATACATTTCTTAAGAAGGTCCGTCAAAGATGGTGCCCATAAGCAGTACTGGGGGAACAAGTGGGGTTAAAACACCTGGATATTCATGAGATACCAAAAGGAATGAGGAAAGCGGAATATGATGAAAAAGAGATGCCAGAGGAGGAGAGCGCACGACTGTTACATGCATCAGCCGCAGAGAGGGTGTCATGAAAAGTCACGGTTCCCCTCTGGAGCCCTCAGGGGTGTTACGAAGGTAACGGATTGGGACCTATAAATGAATGTGCATTAAAAGAAAAGCGACACCTGCCTGGAGATCATCTCTGCCGGGACTCGAACCCGGAACCTCTGGATTAGAAGTCCAGCGCGCTCGTCCATTGCGCCACAGAGACCTCACCATGAGCACAGCATCGGCACCAGAACTGAAAAATCCTGCAGCTCCCGCATCACCGGAGGGGTCCCTGCGCCCGGCTCCCGCAGCATGGCACTGAGGCGGTGTGAAAACCCCACGCCCAGGTTGATCTCCCACGCAAATCCACATCTCCGGCATCGCCGCCTTCCACGGGGACAGGCAATAATTCTGGGTATGATCTATATCTCACTCAGCAGCAGGGATGCAGCAAAAACCTGGATGCAGGCTTGTATCTGCATCTCTGGCAACCTCTCCACAGCATCTCTCGCTCGACTGAGGGCAGAGCTAAATCCCGGAGTAGAGTTAATTGCTGCATCTCCCTCGGCGTCGTCACAGCATCCTCACGGCAGAAGCCAAGGGAGATAAAGATGAAAGAGGATTTCTCTCACAACACTGAACACCGACCACGATGAAGAAAGCTCTGTTTGTCATGATGAAAAATGTAGAGACCTGTGGTTTGAGCAAAGAAATAAAGGAAAAAAAAGCTATCATGTTCTTATTCTAAGCAAGCTGTCAGTCAATGTGCATCTTCCATTGGAAAGATATTAAGGTGACATCAAAACAACAGGAAATAATCACAGAATCATAGAAATAACCTTTTACATCTGCTGAGCTATTGAACAATTGATCAAACCCTGTGCCGTGACTCCTCGCTGTGAACAAATACATTTTCCATTCCTAAACTGCATGAATTTGAGAGTATTGTTCATTCCCAAATGTGCTCTTAATTAGGGACAAACGTGAAAGGCAAGATGCCAACAGCAACACGACCAGCTTGGAAGGACAAACACTACCTGAGACTATGAGCTTTTACCTCATGGTCAATGTGACCTGAAGACCCAACCTGGGCCAGCTCTCACCAGCCGAGAACACCCCATACCAGTGATAACACAAGAGATTCACCCTTCCATGGAACCAGGTGCATAAAACCACCTCCAGAACCACAACCACCCAGGATAAACCCCCACCACCACCGGTACGGGACAGAGGTTTAGACCAGTGAAGGTCATCCCACTGCTGACCGTATGCCTGCTCCACCTGCATAGGACAACCACCTACTGATCCCGTACAGGACAAGTACACATGTGGGCAGCAGTAACTCATTAGCCCATCCTTTAGCATGAAACATTCGGTTGGTCCATACAAATGTATCGTCACATTTATAATGAAGGCAGAGGTTTAAGTTCCATCAGACCAAACTCCTTCTGCTGCAAGAGGTACCCAGGAAACGGATAATCCTTGAAATAAATGACTTTGTGAACCAGCTGCGGTGCCAGTGCAGCCCTGCAATCCCACCAGCACCTTGAGAAAACTCGAAGTCTAGACAACAGCTATCTACAGGATGAACAAAGGCTCTTAAAAAAACGTCATATAATAAATCTTTGACAAAGTTATAAAGCTAATATAGAACAGAAAGGAAGAAAAAATCTCACACAGCCTGTGGCTGCTCTGTGCGTGCTCCTCATGGGAGAAGATGACACCGACTCTTTTAATATGATTTTGAGAGGTTGCACCTCAAAAGCAGCGCCTGTTTTGAAGTCATTAACAGTTTTGTCAGCAAGCAGAAAATCTGGAGGTGAAGCATTAAATTGCACAGACCCCAGAAGAATGACTGTGCCTTTATGGGCAGCCGCATCCAGGAGTCCGGAGGCCAGATGGGTTTCGAAAGAATCCCCGTTCCTCCTGACTGGAGCTGGACTGGGGCTTGTGGCAGCTCCACAACCTGCCTTTCCCTTCTGCCTGCCTCTGCTCTCATACACATCCAGGTAACACGTAGTCCAGCACCATCCATGCCAAAATTTTTACCAGCCATTCAACATCTGGAGGACGGCCTGCTCCAGTCAAGCCCTAATTGCACCAGGAACAAGTCTGAGCAGGTCCTGGTGAAAATTACACACTTCCAACAGAGGAAGCATGGGGAGAACCATCTGCTGCAGGGACATGGATGTGCCATGGGCTGCACCCCCCCAAAGAGCATCCCCTGCTCAGCAGCACTGCTGAGAGTGCCACCAGAGCCCTCTCGCTTCCCCTTGTCCACATCTTGGCACACGCCCATGCTGGCACAAGGACACAGCCCCGGGCCACAAGGTACCGTGAATATTCCCTGTTGAATGCTAGAATGCAAGGTATAACTTTGAAATCCTCGGGCCCCCTGCCAGGCATCTCTGCAGCTTCAATAATCTGGCCAGTCTGCCCCAAGGTGCTGACTGTCCCTCTGTTACCTCCATACGTGACATACTTGGAAAGCAGAGACTGGAGTCACACACAGAAGTGTGACATCAGTGAAAAAGCTGCAGCACGTCCAAGCAAGGTGCAACCTGGTCCCCAGCTCACCCCCAACCGCCTTCCAGCAGCAGATAATTTGCTGTAGATGGGAGGAGAACAAGCCATGAGCAAGGACGCAAATGGACCACGGTGAACCAAGATAATTTACTACCTTAAAACAGCTGGGAAAGGCCTTTTGCAAGACAAAGACTTAAGCAGGAAGAAGGCTGCTGAAGTGTGTCTTACTGGAGCAGTAAGATACCACCTCATTTTAAGTTGTTCTGGTGCAGCACCATCAGTGCTGAGAGACTTCAAAATCAGTATCAGAGCTGGGACTGTTCTGTGGTATCTGCCTAAAGGTTTTATAGTGTACGCAGCTACCCTACTAAAACCTTCTCCAAGAGTCACCAAAGAGCCAGTCCCATGCTTGCAGGCCATGAAGCCAAAACCCCACATATCCACATGCAGATTTTCCCCAAGGGGTTTTCCCCAAATCCTTACCATTTGCAAGGTATATTCTTGTCTTTTTCTTATCGCTTTTTTCTTCTTTTGCCAGCTATGCCAGAAGAACCCAAAATGTAGCCAGGTACCTTGAACTCAATTTGACCACCACATCCCACGCGTCTTCAAAACCGCCAGTGCCTCCAAAGCCTCGCTTTGTCTGCAGAAAGACTGGGCTCCTAGAATCATAGAATGGTTTGGGTGGGAAGGGACCTTAAAGTCCCTTTAGTTCCAACCTCCCTGCCATGGGCAGGGACACCTCCCACTAGACCAGGCTGCTCAAAGCCCCATCCAACCTGATCTTAAATACATCCAGTGTTGGGGCTTCTACAACCTCCCTGGGCAACCTGTGCCAGTGTCTCACCACCCTCAGAGTGAAAAATTCCTTCCTCATCTAAAAGATGCTCATCGGTGACTCTTGCATTTTGCTCCCCCCGGCAATTAACACATCATCACAACACAGAGCCAGTTTCAGAAGCTCTTGCCCTCAGTGCCATGGGCTGGCAAGGGCACAACTCAGCACATGGCTGATTTTCTACAAGCTTACAGTTAAATTACAGCAGTTGCTCTTTTAAAGAGCAGCTCAGCTGTCACCTTAGCATCTGACCAAGACATATACAACAGTCTGATTTGCATTTTGCTGGAGTTAATCCCCACAGGAGTTATTTTCACAACCCAGACAAGACGGACGAAGCAAGAAGGTGTGACCGGCTCCTGTCAGGAGGATGAAGCAATAACCACCACGAGGAAAAGAGGAGAGGAGCTAACGTTTCTGAGAAGCAGGTTGGATACGATCCACAAAGCGTAACACTCAAACTGACACTGGCCCTACAGGGCCCAAGCAAAGAGACCGATGGCCTGTAACTGGCTGTTGTGAAAATCATCACTTGGAACATCAGGGGTGTCCATCATGGGTGGATTTACCCAAGAGGTTGAGAACAAGTCCTCAGCTGGAATCCTCAAAATGGCTGCAGGACAGAGAGACACCCCAGGCTGGGTAAGCAGATAGACCATGTTTGAGCTCAGGGCAGTGCAGAGGAAACATCGTCCTCTATCTGGTACACCCATAAGGGCTGAACTCCAGCCTGGAAGAACCTGGGGTGGCCAAGGTCTGCTTTGCTGCCATCTTAGAGGGGGCTAGAGACCATGCGGAAGCCTCATTGGTCATCCACACCACCAGCTCTTCAGGGACAATTAATGACAATGAGATCTGGGTGGCACCCCAACCAGACATAACTGTGGAATACCTAATTTTGGCTCTCACTTGGGCACTGGGAATGAAGTCAACACTGTAACTCAGAAGTGAAGCCACCTGCAAAGCAGCAAACAGCCTGTGCAGAGCTCAGCAGCCATCAGAGACACTACCTCAGAGCAGCAGATGGAGATCGAGCCAGGAACTGGGAAAAAAGAAAAAAAAAAGGAAAAAAAAGAAACCCAAACTTTCCTCTCAACTGTGTAGTTGATGGTACCACAGCCCTATGAACAGAGGAGATGGGACGTTCCAGACCCCAGGCCTGAAAACCTTTACCAAAAAGACAAGGATAAAATCCTCCCCCTCACCATCCTACAAGGACAAAAGTTTATATTATGCTATTAGTGGCAATATCAACACTATGCTTCTCGGGCACATGCGTAAGCAGGGAGGATGCTGTGACCACAGCGCTCCTCAGCCTACAAAAGAGAAGCATCATGGGGGATCCAAACTAGAGAGAGAGAGACATGAGAGATCATGACAATGCGCCTTTAGAAACACTCACAGAGGCTGCCAGAAAGCAGGTCCGGGGCACTGCCACCATCACCCATCAAGAAATGCAACCTTCCATGCACACACGCACAATCACAGACATATAACCAAATTTCATATGCAAATTTCGCCAGCAAGATGGCATTCCTAAAAAAATCTCTGCCCAAGTCTACAGCAACAATACTTTGACTTGAAGCATCCAGAAGGCAAAACCAGTCCCTCTTGCTTTAATCTTCACAGAAAAATAGTATTAGCCATCTGCATATGCTGCCAGCCTCATGAGACCCAAAAAGCTTTGTGGTGTGATGGGATGGCAGGACAAAGCCATTCATGATGTACATGATTTTATGGCCAAGGGACAGGAACGTCTCCTTTCTTCCAAGGAATGCTGATCCATCCCATTCTAATAAACCACCGGGTTATTTTACACTACGAAAAAAACCCAGTATTTTCCCTCTAAAATGATGTATTTAGCCGCGAATTGCCATCCTCGCCCAGCGCTATAGTTCACGTATGGCTCTGAAGGCAGAGTGCCCTGGTTCTCCAGGGATCCCTGGCTGGGCCAGGGTGGCACAGGCACAACCGGTGCCATGTCTCCTGGTGCTGCTGATCGCTCCCAGAGCCGGGCACAGTGCTGACACCCACCCAGCATCTCCCAGCATCTATCAGCGCAGGCAGTGCTGGGCCAGCTGCTTGCCCAAGCTCTGCCAAGTCCCTTCCACCCCTAGGCTCTTTATCTCATGTTTCAGGTTTTATCTGTAATAAATGGTAATGGGCTCAAACTGGAAGAGGGGAGATTTAGATTGGAAATTAGGAGGAAATTCTTCACTCTGAGGGTGGTGAGACCCTGGCACAGGTTGCCCTGAGAGGCTGTGGATGCTCCATCCCTGGAGGTGTTCAAGGCCAGGTTGGACAAGGCTTGGAGCAACCTGGTCTAGCGGGAGGTGTCCCTGCCATGGCAGGGGGTTGGAACTGGATGATCTTTGAGGGCCCTTCCAACCCAAACCATTCTGTGATCTCTTTTCTCTGAAACACACCAAAACAAACCCCCACACTGGCAGGATCTGTCGGGTAACCCAGGTCCCGTCGATCACTTACGCCGCGTTCACCCTGTGCCACCTCTGCTGCTCCCAGGTCTGGTTTCAGCTCCTTTCCTTTCAGCCACTCGGCGTTCTGTCGCTCCTCGTCCCCTCCACACCCGCCCAGGACCCTCGGCCGGCTCGGGGGGCTCCGAACCGGGCCCGGCCCCGCTCCTCCTGCCGCAGGGTGCTCGCTGCTCCCGAGGGTCTCTCCGGGCGCTTCTCATGCGCCCCGGGGCCCGGGCTCCCCCAGCCCCGTCTCCCTGCTCCCCGGCCGGGCTCTCCGCTGCCTCTCCAGACGGGCCTCCTCCCTCCCTCTTTTCCGGCGCTTCCCCGCGCCCCTTTGTCCCTCTCGTCCTGCCCTTTCCGCCCGGGGCGGACGGAGTTTCCATGGGGATGGAGGCGGCCGGGGCGGGAAGTGCACAAAGGGCCGGGGAGAGGGGCCGGAGGAGAGGGCCCAGGGCGGGGGGAGAGGCCCAGGGCCGAGGAGACGGGCCGGTGAGGAGCCAGGGCCGGGGGAGAAGGCCCGGAGAGGGCCCAGGGGCAGAGAGGGGTCAGGGCTGGGGGAGAGAGCCCAGGGGAGAGGGCCCAGGGCAGGGGAGATGGGCCAGGGACGAGGAGATGGGCCAGTGAAGGCCCAAGGCTGGGGGAGAGGGCCCAGGAAAGGCCCAGGGCTGAGCCCCACAGGCCCCGGGGAGCCCTGGGGATCATGAACCCAGTCCCATAGCTGCTCTTGCACGCCGGCAGCCCCTCGAAGGCCTTTACTGGGACCTCTTTGTTGGGTTGTGGGCCGGGGGGAAATCCCATCACTGCAAAGGAAATGCAACAAAGACAAAACAAGCAGAGTACAGGGGAAAGCAGGGCCAGAGGAGCCCTGGCCACGGTGATGGGCAGAGCTGCTCGATGGCTTCTGGTACAACCACCCGCTGCCCTGGCACAATGGGTTTGGTGTGGAGACACAGTGGGCAGGTGGAATAAACACTGGGGTCTAACATGAAGCAAAATGCAGAAGCAATACCCTCTGCCATGGCCGTGAGCTGGGATCTCGCTTTCATTTATGGTCATAGAATCATAGAATGGTTTGGGTTGGAAGGGACCTCAAAAATCATCCAGTTCCAACCCCCCTGCTATGGCAGGGACACCTCCCACTACAGCAGGTTGCTCCAGGCCCCATCCAACCTGGCCTTGAACACCTCCAGGGATGGAGCATCCACACCCCACCTGAGCAACCTGTGCCAGGGTCTCACCACCCTCAGAGTGAAGAATTTCCTTCTAATTTCCAAACTAGATCTACCCTCTTCCATCACCCCTCGTCCTATTACTCCAGGCCTTTGCAAGAAGTCCCTCCCCAGCTTTCCTGTAGGCCCTCTTTAGATACTGGAAGGCCGCAACAAGGTCTCCCCTGAGCTTTCTCTTCTCCAGGCTGAGCAAACCCAATCCTCTCAGTCTGTCTTCATAGGAGAGGTGTTCCAGCCTTCTGATCAGCTTTGTAGCCCTCATCTGGACATTCTCCAACAGGTCCATGTCCTTCTTGTGCTGGGGATTCCAGAGCTGGATGCAGCTGGTCCTTGCATTTTTCTCTTTTTTTTTGTCTTGAGGAATAAAAGAATAAAAATTAAGAGGTATCTAACAGAAAGAGAAGGTAAAAGGGGGGTCTCTAAAGGAGGTTTAGTCAGACAGCAGGACCAAACTGCCTCTAGATCCAGTGTCACCTGGCATTGCTGAGCTCTACCTAAGGAGAAAGGACCAAGTGGCCACATCTCATCTGCACAGCCCTTATCCCTCTTGGCATTACAGCTCTCTCAAATCTGTCTGCAAACAGTTCCTCTGCCTCTACAAGCTGGGTCTCTGGGAGTCCTGCTGTTCCTCCTGCTCACAAAGAAGTTTTTTTACTTTAGAGAGCAGCATGGAAATTAAACATGCCTACCTGCTGCTTCCCTGAAGAGTGTCTGCAGCTCAGCACCTTCCCAAGCCTGATGGCTCACTTTAAGTGTGGCTGTTGCAGTAACAGGGACAGCATGAAAAATTCCTCCTCCCTCCACATTAACTGAACGCGTCTGTTAAGTCCCCAGTTGCACTGTGGCCAGGTGCTGGGAGACCAATGTCTCCATGTGCCAACATCTCCATTTCCAAGTATCAGGAAAGCAAATTGTTGGGGAACATGGATGCAAGTCCAGCAGCTGCCTTTGGTCATCCCGCTGCCAAAAAGGATTCAGAGGGTGGCCAGCAGGTTTCTGAAGATGGAGAAAGCAACAGGGAGACACATTGTCAGTAGTGGCAACACACTGCAAACTCTTCACGTGGGTTTGAAACAAGCTCTGGGAACTTACCTGGCCAGCAGAAATAGGCAACAACCTCGCTGATGCTGAAGAGAAACAGCAGGATTGCTTTCTTCTCTAATCCTGAGAGGAGAAAGACCCCTACTTGGAAGCTGGGATCCCAGAACTGGCAAATGAAATTACTCTGGAGGACACCAGCTTCAGGAGGAAGGTGATATGTTTAAATAACTGAGGCTAAAGAGGCTGGAAGGAGAGTGCTCACAGGTGTCCAAAAGCTCTTGTGGCTGGTTTGCAGAACCAGAGGATGCTGCCCACTGATGCACTGCCGGGGACTCATGGGTGAATGAGAGGCCACAAGAGTCTGCATGGGTGTTGGGTGTTCCCTCTGCCACATCCCCATTTTACTGGGGCTCTGTCCTTTCTGCTGCCTGTGGGATGGATCTCTGTAGACTGTGCTGTGTCAGGAGAGGCTGAATCATACAATTATAGAATCATAATGGTTGGAAAGGACCACCAGGATCATCAGGTCCAACCTTCATCCTAACATCTCTCTAGCCACTAGACCATAGCCTCAAGTGCTACATCTATTCGTTTTTTAAACACCTCCAGGGATGGTGACTCCACCACCTCCCTGGGAAGTCTGTTCCAGTGCCCAACCACTCTCTCTGGGAAAAGTTACATAGTACTTAAATTCTGTTTCTTTCAGAACAAGTTTAAACATGAACTTCTCCTTTAGGTGGTACACCCGAGCCATGTTGGAGGAAGAGTCTTTGGAGGCCCACAACAGGGCTGTTCAAGGCTGGACTTTCACCAGTACTAGATCATGTTGTGGGATGCCCTGACCATAAAGAGCTTTATGGTGAGTCTGAAGTCACATCTATTCCCTAACATCCCCTTATGCTGTGCTTTAGTTGTTCTGTTCCCATAGATGCCCACTTGGTGCCACTGTTGCTCCGTGTTTATCTTCTGCAGCAACGCGGCAAGTGTGAGACCCTGTAGTAAAGCAGGAAAAATGTCCAGGGCAAGGCAAACAGAAGGAAGTTTTGGAAAATAAAATAAAGTTGTCACAAGGAGACAGTTACTGCAGAGTTTTCCTACAGCAAGGCCGTTTCTTCACGCAATGGAGAAGCAGATGGTTGCTGGTCCTCCAACTAACCTACCTGGCCATGGGAGCTGAAGCACTGAGATATCAGCTCCAACACCTCCATCAGCTGTTGAGGGTATCCTCAGACTGCTTGGACACCCTGGGGAGAGGCAGCTTTTAGATATGTATCTCTGTGTATAAAACCATTCCCAGCTCTGCTTGGCTATGCATTGGTATTTGAGCTTCCTCAACAGCAACCCACATGTCATAGCTTATCAATAGCTACTGCTGCCAAATTCTCTTTCTCCCATTTTGAAGAACTCATGAATTTTGCTTCACTTGCAAGCCTGTTGTATGGGTTGTGACTGCAATTCTCCTGGGCCATACTCATAAAACGTTGTGACAATTTGCAATCATCTCAGCCCAGTTTATAAATCTGGGTTTAATTGTTATGAGCCATCTCAACCTCTATGAGTTACAGAGATCCATGAAAGATCAGGACAAGCAAGGCATTGACCGCTCAGCGAGGAGTCAGCCACACATGCTGAGCGTGCAGTACATCCAACCGAACTGAGGGCTGCACCACTGAAAGACCTACAAGCTAGGTTAGGACAAAGGTAGTGCATTTATTAATGGTGATTTCTACAGGCACTCAAGCAATTGCACCTGCTGGCCTCCAAGGTCTGTGCCAACCCAATATACTCGCATTGTATATATGCTCCTTGTCTGCAACCCCAAGGAGTTTTGGGGAAGGATTGGGGGAAGGCGTGCTCTGGATGTGATAATCAAGCCCTGGTGACAGCTCAATTTATCACCAGGCAAATTTCAGCAGTTTGACTCAGGAGAACATTCCCCCTTGTCATTGCTTGCTTTTTACTCCCAATGAAAAATCTCTGATGAGATTCCCAGCGACAGCTCTCTCTGCATTCCTGGCGCACACTCAGCTAGCCAAGCAAGTCTGTAAATAATTGAGCACCCGTCGTTCCCTTTGCAGTCCCCACCAGCCCCAGCTTAGTTTGCTCTCAACAGCAAATATTTAGTGAGGTAATCAATCAAAAAAAAAATCTTAATTTGGATAAGAAAATTAAATGCTTCTCCCAGATCTTGTATCTGATTATCTCTGGCATCCATTCTGCCTTCCTTAGACAGCCTTTCTCGGGGTAAGTGCTGTACCAGGAGATAATTATGGAGGATCATAGAAGCAGTTCAATTAGCTGCAGCTAATGCTTCCTATTAGCATTTTGCTGGAGCTTGTGGAGTTTTTCAGCTGAAACAGATAAACAAGCTCAAACATGCACATACGAAAGCTCAGACAAAAACAGAAACAAAGGAACAGGGAGGACGTCAGGAAAACCACAGACCAGCCCGTGAGCAGCAGGGGCTGGCTGCAGACACGGGCAATGTTATCGCACAGCTCTGAGGGCAGCAATGCCTGGACTTTGGGAGCTTCAGCATCTAGACAAGAGCACATCTGGGTCACGGAGCACAGCTGGAGCCTGTTTTCATAAGGGAGCATGTCCTAACACCAGATCAGATGTCCAGCAGGACACACGACGTACTCAGAGGACGTAGGGGACCCTCAGAACCTACTGTGGTAAACCTATGTTCAGACACCCAAACTGCTCCTTGGCTGCTCTGTACAAGGTTAGTGCCTCTTTTGGAAGCAGGAGCTCAGGTGAGGATGCTCTGGTTTAGATACCTGTCTCCCACCCGCTGTGTTGAGTCCTTAGCCATCACTGACTCCACATCAAATAATTCATTTCATAAACTTGTCAGCCTTTGCCTTCACATCAGACATCTCCTATGCCCACTCTGCCCACCAGAAGCTGCTTCACAGCATCCTAAAACTAGAAAAGTGAATTCCATTTTCATTGCAAATGAACACTGACTGCTTTGTAAGATGTCCCTCTTGGGGAGCCTCGTCTTCCAGCTTAAGCACCTTCCTCTGGTGTTTCCCACCCTGACCTCATTTTAGGAAGCAGTTGAGCACTGTTAGACCCTGTCGTTTGTGAGGTCTACATGAGAGACATGGCATTTAATAGAAAATAGAGACATTTCCTGTGCGTGAAGAGACCTGCGTCTAGACATCCCCATTTGCAAGCAGAGTCCCAGCCTACAGGATAGACCTGTGAGTTCTCCCCACATCTTTCCTTCGTAGTGCATGACTGAGTACCTTTGCCAGGCCCTTAATGGTGGCATCAAGGCAAAGCAGTGTCCTTCTGCCACTGTGAAAGGCTTTGCTCAGTAAACGAGGGAGCAGCTGTGAGGGAAAGCACAAAGGCAGAATGAGATCCTGAGTTCCATCTGCAACCTGCCCTGTTCGAGGAGGTGGGGGCATCACAGGATCAAGGGCTGAAAAGAAACCCCAGTCCTTTCTGGGGCTGTGACTGATGAGGGGTCTGAGCTCGTGCTGCCAGGATGCTGCACCTTCAGGCCAGGCAAGTCCCTGAGCTCAGTGCCATGAAGCATTTGCTCATGGTAATGTTGGGTTGACAGTTGGACTTGATCTTAGAGGTTTTTTCCAACCTTAATGATTCGATGGTTTGCATTTTTTTCCAACTGTGGCAAAAGCTTAAGAGGTTTTTGGCATGTCCACAGTGTTGTGAGAGCTTGAGTGTGCCTAAGATTTTGCAATGGGAGGGTGTCGGAGGGTCAGATGTGCCTGTTTTCACCTTGGCACTAGAAGCCCCTTGAATCCAACCCCTGGCTGCTCATTCCAGCAGGTTCCTGTCTTTCCCCACCATGCCTGAAAGTGAGGCAAATCTCAGATACAGCGATGGGGACTCACACAATACGAGGGCAAGCAGCAGATGAGGAAGGGAGATGGATGCAAGTGTCTGTCACCAGCTGCAGCCAGCTCTGAAATGGGTTCCCACCAGTCTGTGCCTTGCAGTGCCCAATCCTTGCCCAGAGCACATGTACAACACAGGTTCCTGCCTCATTAAAAATAATAACCTGCATCAATTAACTCTTCTAGTCCTGTTCCCTGTAAATCATCATGCCACTTGGTCTAGTGGGCGGTGTCCCTGCCCATGGTAGAGGGATGGAACTAGATGATCCCTTTCAACTCAAACCATTCTATGATCCTGTGATCAGCCAAGACAACATATAACAACTCAATATCAGGCTCCCAGCAGATCACTGAGCTGAGCCAAGACAGAAATAGCCTTTTCTGCCACATCCCTTCGACTCTAATCCCCATGTGCTTAATGTGGATTGGTACCATGGAAGGTCTACACAAAGCATGAACAGTAACTAGGGACCGATGGGAGCCGGGAGCCTGCAAGATATTATAAATCAATGCAGAATCAGTGAACTTCTATGAAATCACCAACAGGAGCCAGTCAGTTAAACCTGACCCACATGCCAGAGACTCAAGCCTTGAGATGGTTGATTACTACTCTATCTGCTAGGGAATAAATCTCTTACAAGGCAAAGGGCCGGCTGTCACTGGATGACGCAGAACCATGCTCCCTGGCAGGGAACTGCAGAGCTTGATTGTAAATGATGGGCATGGGGTTTTCTAATGGGAATTTGCTCTCAAAAGCATGAACAGAAAACTCCAAACAAATCCACTGCTGTGTGCATTGCTCCAGAGAGGACCAGGACCTATTTAAATATGGAATTTTGCAGTTGTGAAGATCCAGGGGCAGCATCAGTCAAGTAAAAAACATACCAGGGGAGGTCTCAGACAAAGGCCAGCTGAAAATCCTTGTTGTGCCTCACACAGATTCCATCAGCTCTGGCAAGCTGCCAGAGAGCAGCGAGTGAGAACAGCCAGAGCTGAGCACAGCATGTCCAATCAGCACCAGGGGAATTGATAAACCCCAGCATAATGGACAAATTAGCCAGTACTTTAAACAATTATGATACAACAGGGGACAACCAAGTGGCTTCAGAGGACAATATCATAACTCACAGTTATAACAACATTATCAGCGGTAGGGTTATTATGGCAAAAATGGTAGACTGGGTGAGGGAGCTTATGTCCTGGGATGACATGGAGGCTAGACACACATCCAGCTGTGCGTGGTAGCTCTTGAAGGATCTTCCACTGGAGCAAGTACCATTTTCCTAGGAGCAATGGAGGTGTTTCTGACCGAGGTCAAAACTTGAGGGATCCCAAAGGTATAATGGCAATGCCCAATTACTCCTTTAACTCATGGCAAGGTCCCTGACGTTGCTGGCTGCTTCCCTTCTCTGGCCTCATGGGTTCCTCCTTGACTATGGTGGGTGGCAAGTCCTTATCTCAGATGAATTTCTAGAACGAGCAGCTCTAGGTCCGCCAGCTTCTTTGGGATCCTGAAAGCTTGCAAGCAGTTCATGTCTGCTTTGCCCTCTAGGAATGTGAAGGTGCTCTGAATACACTCATCACTTCCAAGGCATTAACTATCTCCTGGGGACAGGCGCTTTTGGCCAGAATGGATTAAAAGGATAAAGTCTTACAGTAACGTAGGCTGCAGCACCTCCTTCAAAGACTTTTACACCGTATTTAGTCATCAAAAATTGAATCAGAGCACTTGTTGAAAGACAGCGAACTCTTACCCCCAGCTGGTGGAGAACTCACTCAATCCATAAGGTCATTGCTCAAGTAGCTTATTAGCGTCCCTGATGAAGCCACACACCTTTTCACCAGCCTTGCTTCAGCTTCCAGCTGTTCAAGTGGGATGTCTCTCCACTGCAGCCAGCACCCATCACTTCTAGCCAGACAGTCTGATTCTGGCTTCACTGAGAGTATGAGGTATCAGCTTTTTGCACACATGATTGGCACCTGAAGCCCAGCTGTCCTCAAAGTTTGCCTGAAAAAATTGCTGCATAGAGGCGGGAGTTTCTGAATGAAGTGTGTTAAAATATGGGATCTCACGTGTCCATCCATATCACTGTAAAGTTCTATGGCATGTTTTATACTCGCGGCCAGATCTCATGAGCTTGTATTTAATACCCAATGTCTCTGCAGGCACCCAGCTCATCTCCAGCACTGGAGGGCGGTGATTTGGCTCTTACAATAGGGTCATTTTCCTGCATTTGTCCACCTTTCCCTGGAGTTCCTCATTCTGCTGCCAGAGTCCAGATGTCACAAGTGCAGCAGTGTCTGTCAGTGCCTAGAAAAATCCACCTGTTTTTCCTAAAGTCCTTTTGGAGAGCATCAGGCTCCCAGCCTTTCACCACCTTGCATTTACTACAAGTCGAATACCTCAGGATGCCTCATTGCAGCATCCCTTACTACTGGAATCGCCAAAGCAACAGAAAGTCCCTTGAACAGAGGCATGATGCGACAGGTCTGAACTGATAAGCGACTGCTTTCTTCTTCTCTTGCGGTTGGAGGAGATTGTCACAGAAGGAACACGATAGCAAGGCAGGACTGATAACAGTGCAAGCTGGTTGAGGATCCAGGCCAGGGTGGGATGTCCAGGCAGAAACATGCTTCAATTTCTCTTCTTAGACTGAGACATCCCAGATAAAGCCCTTATCTGGCCTTTTCTCAAATCAATATGATGCTTCAGTCTCATTCTCAGAGCACAGAAGAGGCAGGCATCTAGGGAACTGCTTTATCACATCATTCGCTACAGCCGGAGGAAGGTGGAGTTTTCCACCCAAAAGTGAGTTTGGCAGGTGCAGTCATGTCCCAGCTGCACATTGTCACTGGTCGGGCTCTAGCTCTGTGGTGGGCCACTGCTCCAGGGCATCAGCCCAGCCCCCAGCCTGGGGATGCCTCCAAGGGGGATGCTTCGAGGCAAAGTTAAAAATTCCCTGGACACTCTCCTGAGTGTTGGGGCAGTGGAGGGGATGGTGAAGCTCTGAAACCTTGCCCTGCCATTTTCCCCTCTCCACCCAGAGACCTATAAGCGGTTTTACAAACCATCCGGCGCCTTTTCTGCCTTCCTTTGGGCAGGAGAGGGCAGCAAAGCGCTCCTTTGGAAAGAGAGGGAGTGCGAGGTCTCCATTTGGGTATATTTTGCTGTTTGCTCTGAAAAATTTAAGCCAGAATCAATTTCTGGTGCTTTTACAGAAGGGTCTTACTGCAGCCAAAATAGCTGAAGCAGAGCCCCAAACCGTGAATCTGCTCCCACCAGATACTCCCCAAAGTTGGGCCTTTTAAAAGATATGATGCAGAGGATGCTCATGGTTTGGGTGCCAGGGGGAGTCCACAGCTCCCAGCCTGGCAAACACTTGGCCACCAGTCCCCTGCTTGAAGCGCAGCCTTGTGCTGCCATCCCCGCTAGTAAGTTAAGGAGTGTCAGATGTCCCTTGACACTAGGACTCTGTCATCTGCAGCACTATATCATTTGAACAGTGTCCAGGGTGGTTTTGATGATGCCACACCACACCATGCAAGCCAGCTCTCTCTCAAATAATTTCCAGGCACAGGGGAGGGATTGTTCCCAAGACACTCTGGTTGAGGACATGCTACACTGAAGAGACTTTAATGGCTTAGATACAAACCCCACCATTACAGTTTAGCCACCCCCCCCTGCAGGGATGCAGAATCTCTGCTGAGCCCTCATCACCAGGGCTGTCAAGCCCACTGGTGAGAGTCATCTATCCAAATTTAGACAACCACAAAGTAGATGTCTCCAATGAGCTCATCAGGTCCCTTTATAGCCAGTGCCAAGAAACAGGAATGACTCATAGAGCAGTGGACACCTGCCCCAGCATGAGCTGACTCACCTTGAGGAGATGCCCCTTGCTCTCCACCACCCTGCACTGCTCAGACACTGATCTCCAAGGTTTGGATGCCAAAATTCAAGCAGATACACCCCGTTACCTGGAGCAACATGTCCCAGGATTGCTGACTGCTCACATCTTTTCTGCAGAGTCTCAGGATCAGTCCTACAGACACTCCATTGATCCTATAACCAGGGATTAGTTGGCACTCCGTGAACCGCTTGGATGAACTTCCCCGTCACACCCTCCATAATTGTGCATAAACCTCATTTTCTCAAGACGGGCTAAAAACCGAGGAGAAAATATGACAACCAGAAAGTTCAAGAAAAGTACTACAAAACCTTTCTTAGTTGGTGCAGCTGAAAATAGAGTTGCTTGCACACGCAGGCTGCTCGCGCTTTAAAAAGAGCTCAACTGCCTTGAATCTATTTGTATTTATAGCTGAGAAAACACCTCTTCCCTTGCCGAAAGCCTGTGTAAATGCAACGTGTGATGGAGAAGCACGAACCCACCAGGTGGCTGCAGCATTGCCAGCACGTAGTGTTCATTCAACCCTCCGCATTCCTCCTGGGATTTCTGCAAGTAGACAAGATGCAGAACGGAGCAGCGGCAAAGGCAGACAGGTTGTATCCAACCCTACAGGGGACAGTGCTCAAAACAGGAGAAGAGCCCAGAGGTGGGCTTTCAAAGCCAGAGAAAAACCAGCCTGAGGCACAAAGGTGGTTGGAAACTCATTCACGAGGCCAGATCTCCTCTGGTTTTTAGGCTGAAGTCAAGCTGATGACTGCAGCTGGTCTCTGGATACAGATCCCTATCGTCCTGCCAGCACAGAGAGGCCAGATTTTCAGATCTGCAGACAAAGATTATGCGTAGAGCTGAGCCCATGCTCATCCCAGCACTCTGGTGTCTGTAGGTAAGTGCGAGCTCTTTCAGTGGTTTTGCTGTTGTCATTTTATCAGCTGGCTGCAATCTGCTTTTTTTTTCTATATTTGACTGTTTATAATTAGCCCGCTGGGTTCGCTATTCCCCCAATTTCCTTATCTGTTTCCTGACAGTTTTGGAGATGGCTCCATTTTAAATATATACTGTGCTTTAAGAAAAGAAACTCTTCTCCAGCTCTCTTTGAAGCTCAGCACTCCAGGGAGAGTGCCAGTAGACAGGCTTTTGGCTCAAAGAATATGTGTAATAAGGGACAATTAGGTGGCAGCAAACATTTAATTATCAAATGTATTGGTGCTTCTTACACTGCCTGAAGTTAAGCAGGTGCCTTATGCACAGGATCCTTCAAATACCAAATGTGAAAAATGTTTCAGAGCAAAACCAAATGAGCTGATGAATACATTTAGGCTATAAATTAGGCAGAGGTTTTTAGCAAAAGCCTGGAACAGGCTTCACATTGCACCAGCATCTGCAGAGGGACAGCTTCAGATGTTAACATGGGACACTGCACACCCTATCCTGTGGCAGAGAGGACCAGCTCCTGCCTGCACCATGTTTGGGAAACACCCCGGGCAGATGCCACTGACCTTGAGATACCAGGGTCCTGCTTGTACCAGTGGGGTTTCCCAAACCCACTTCACTTCAATGGAGTGGACTGGCTGAGCCTAAAGCCTCCAGAGATGTCTTACCTGTCATCAGTGCTGCTCACTGAGCAGTTGAAACCACACCAATTCCTGAGACCCCTGAACTTGTCTCAGCTGCAAAGAGCCACAGGCTCCCTGGTCAGACTTTGCTGATGAAGGGACACACTCCTTTCAGCTCGATGTGCAGGGTGAGATCAAACCTGGTAGAGAAGCTCTGAGCAAATCCCCCACAATCCAAAGCCAGTGGGAAAGCAGCTTGCTCAGGTGCTGGTCATCTGTTGGACGTTTCCCTGAACTGTCTCACCCTCTCAAGAAATCTGGCACCTGGATGGAGAGAAACGAGCCTTCATGGAGTCGTAGAATCATTTTGCCTTCACCATCATGTACCAAAAGATGCAGCCCATGGTTTTCAGAGACAAGGCTGACATTGCTTCCAGGGGCAAGCCAAGAATGAAAACTGAGGTATTCCAGGAAAACAGAGGCAAGGAAAACAAAAGCAGGAAACAGATTTACGAAACTCCTTGCAGCTCCGTTACATGCCAAGTCTTGTACGTCACCACCAGAAAGAGGGGTCAGGCAGATCTCTTGCAGACGGGTCACAGCAACACCTCATCCTTGTCCCTCGCCAGCCTGGTCACAGAACAGCTTCTGAGCCTGCAATACTGGAGGCAAGCAGGATTCCTCCCCAAAGCTTTACCAAAAGGAATCCTCCACCAAAAAAGGAGCCTCTCTCATTCTCCACCCCCTGTTCTTCCACTCAGCTCTGTTACTCCAACCTCTGCCAGAAATGGACATCTACACTTGGGCCAGTCCAGCCTTGTGAAACATTTGAAAGAAAGAAAAAAAAAGGGTTGATTTAAACAGACTGAGAGTTGTTACGGTTACATCTTAAAACAATTTCCCATACACTTTGTGGTTTATCTGGGAATTTCCATTCTTGCCTCTTGCAAGGAAGAACACATCCCTTGGACAGAGGGACAAGCATTACTCAGCCCAGCCTCATAAATCTACACCAGCTCCCAGCACTTTGTGCTCTAGAAGCTCTGTGTCCCTTTCTGCGCTTTCTCTTCCTATCTCCACGTCGGGATGGAGATGTATTTCTTGTGCCAATGGTCTCCTCACTCCTTGCAAAACAGTCCCTGTTTCTGGGAACCTCAGCTATTCTGACCTGTCCCCCTTCTCTGATTCTGCCCTCCTCATCATTTCAGGCACAAGACCTGGCCTGAGTGCCCCAGCACGGGTGGCATGTGGCAGGAGGGAGGGTGTTAGGGTCTGCCTGGTCTATGCCACCTCCCTGGAGCTCTCCTGCTGCTCTGTTTCATGGATGTCAAAGCTGGAGGCCTCTTTCTAACATCAGGTCTCCTGCACATCACAAGACAGCAGATAGAATCATGTCCCGATTTGGGGTAATTTGGGGGCAGAGCAAGCAGGGTTCTTTCATTAAGTGTAAACTTGGGCTTTAAAAATCCCACTGAGGTGGGGAACACTCACTTGCCTCTCTTCTGATGGACCATGACTGCTGCTTCCAACACCTGATCTCCCCTTCAACTTTCCAAACTTCCTTCTCAGGCAGCTTCTCTTCACTCACCTTCTAGAAAAAAAAAAACAACAACACAAGCCACTGCCTCACAGGTGGTCTCAAACCTTGTTTTTCAGACCCAGGTCCAAGTTGTCTGAGGCACTAAGGCCAAAATGGGCTCCTGTTCCTGTGGTGCTCCCCTTGGTGTTGTGCAAGGTCTCTCTGCATGCTTTCTGCTGGTTCAGACACACAGTTCCCAGAGAGCAAAATCCCTTGGAGATGGTGCCCAAGGGACATTTGCTTGTGGCTGGACAGTGCAGCTGAAGCAAGCGCTGATTCTGCTTACAGGATGAAACTGGCAGGAGAGCAACTGAATTTTCCGTCCAGCTCTAAAGTGCTCTCAAAGTGATCTAATTTAGCACTGCGGCAGCAGCAGCAGCCATTCAAATGCTCTTCCAGCTCTCTGGCTTTGCAATCAGTTGATAAGATGACTTCATGTTAGCAGATGGGTCCAAGTTCTTTGTCTGTCTCCAGCTCTTGGGTCCTCACCAGATCTTGTGGTTGCACTTGGCCCTTTTCAGCCCTCTGCTCAGTGGGCAGCTCCAACAGGCATAGACTCTGGACTTCATCACTCCAGCCAACACACCTACATAGAGGAGACTTCTGTCTGCCCAGGGCATGCTGCTGTGGATTTGGCCTTCAAGGAGCAAACAGCACTGGTAGGTTGCGGTGGGCTGTTCTTCTTTTCCTATGCCCTGGTGAGAGACGAGTGGAGTGGAGCAAGGGATCTGCCCCCCTCCTTGAAGCAGTAAAGATTCATATGTAGAGTCCCTGCCTCAGTCCCTGAGAGCAAATCTCATACTAGGAGAAGTGGGTCTGTCCAGGATGTGTCATATCCTACACTGCACAGAGGAGAGCAGAGGCTTTAGGGCACCTGTGGATGCACCAGCCAAGGAGGAAGCATGTGAGGCTGGAAGAGGGGACATAGAAGTGTAGAATAGGGAGTGTGGGGGACAAGGACTGGGTGAAGAAGAGGGAGGAGGATTTGAACACTGAAGGTTGGGCTTTTTTATGAGTAGTGCATGGACCAAACACCTCAGTCTTTGTCCCTGGGACTCTGCTGACATCACTTGCACAGCCTTCAGTGGGAGCAGCTGTTCACTAAGTCTAGCTTGGAGTGGGATTTAGCTTGTATAAGTTTAGGTTCAGATGATCAGATGGATGTGTCTGACTATCAAGTGAGACGGCTCAACAGGTCCCATTGACTGACAGCCAGCAGCCTTGGCTATACCTTCATTTAGACATGCAGAGATAAATTCAGTTGCCGAAATATCAGCAGCTCACTCCAAAGGCCTAAGAATGCCTGAGATATCCCCACCATGACAGCAGCTGGAGGTCTGAGCTGCACTGTTCTCTCTGCTCTGCCCAGCTCCTGCCATCCAGTTTACGCTGTGAGCACAGAAGGAACACGCAGAACAGGAGAGTCCCTCCCACACTCAAAGGGGACATCAGCAGAACGTAGCAACCACATCCGTACAACCTCAGGGCTCTCTGAGCTATGAGTGAGGATGTGCTGGAAATCCAGTGCATAATTTCCAGCTTTCATATTGAGTTTGCCTGTTTTTACCCATATTTCTGCTTACATCTTTTGTAAAGGCAAAAAATTGCCAAAAAAAAAAAAAAAAAAAAAAAAGAGAGAGAGAGACTGATGAACACTTGGGAGCAGAAACCACCAATATGTCAATGTTTGTCTTGGGAAAGAGGTGACTGGAAGAGACAGAGAGGGATGGTGAGATGCATGCTGACCAAGGGACACATGGCTCTGACTGAAGTCATTGGCCTCCAAGACCTCATCAGCCCTCCCTATGCTCCGAACAACCTCCAACACAGAGTTTCTCACCTAGAAGGAAGCCTGAGTGTGACTGAAATACCAGCACCCCTGGATTTTATTGGTTATAGAGCTCAGATAAAGGATGGGACACAGACTCTCTCTCTGGAGAAGTCTTGAGAAGAACCAGTCAGTGCTTCTGCCAGAAGTTATGGCAGAGATGAAGCTCCAGCACAGCCATGCTGCTCACACACAGACCACTGAAAACCTCTGTAAGTTTAACCATTGGATCCATACCCTCTATGCAGAGCCCACAACTGACTGCTGTGAGACATCACTGCCTCCCTAACTGGCAGCTAGAACATGTGGTTACCAGCGTGGGGCTCATACAACCTAACACCAATCAACAGAGCAGATGTGCACATCTGGCCACAGTGGTGAGGTCCCTTCATTCTATTACACTTCACCTTGGGATGGCAGGACTCAACACCCCTTGCACATCTCCGCTGACTGTCACAGATGTACAGGGCACAGATAAGGATGCCTCTTCAGTGGACAGCTGTGCATGGAGACATAAACCCAGTCTTTCTGCATGTTCCGTCACCTTGAGCTGTGTGCACACCACCTGCAAGTCATCCATGCAAAGATGAGCCTAACTCGATCATCAGCCAGAGTAATTATGAGCTGTTCAAGCCTCAGGTTCAGGCTTCAGTAATGGATTTGAGGGAACTAACAGTGTATATAACAACATGAGTAATGCTGCCCTGTACTTACCATATGCAAAGGACCTCATTTAGCTACCCACAGCACCTTTTGACCATTAGAACACGTGCAATGGGGTATGTTCCGGAGTATCGTCTCTGGAGATTTTCAAAACCCACCTGGACACATTCCTGTGTAATCTGCCCTAGGTGAACCCGCTTTGGCAGGGGTTGGGACTAGGTGATCTCCAGAGGTCCCTTCCAACCACTACTACTCTGTGATTCTACTAAGTGGACGGTATGCCTCTCATTTGTGTACCAAAAGTTTTAATTTTAGCCCACCTCAGAAGAGACCCAAAGGAAGGAGAACGTTTTGCTGCCTTCAGGAATCCAAGCAGTCCCCCAGTGTGAGACATCAGCTTGGTGATGTGCAGCTCTACGCTTCTCAAAGGCCAAGCAGGTTGATAAAACACCTGAGAACAGGCCCAGCACTTGGTGAGAAATATCTTTTAGAGCAGTTTCTCACATGCATGTCAACTCCCTCAAAGAGCATCTTATGCCCTCTGGACACATGGGCCAAAACTCCCAGCCTAATTTCTCCTCTGACAAGAAATAGATAGAGAGGGAGACACTGCTGTGATAAATCACTGCTTCAGTGAGGTCTCTGTCACTGCCACACATGGTGTCCTCATAAGCAAACTAAAGGAACAAGACCCAGCCAAAGGCAACACCATTTTACAAGGCCTTCTGAATGCTTGTAACAGGGTTAACCTGTCAGGGCAAGTTCAGTGGTACCACCTCTGCTCTTCTGCTATGATCTGACACGAACTGCAGCTGCCCCATAAAGATTAACAGAAATATAAGAAATATGGCATCTCCCTCAGGAATGCAAGAAATAGCTCTGCTGCAAGACACCAGTGAAATATCCAGGTTTCTTTTGCCATCCTATTGCTATCTCTCCTTGGACCTCGTGTCTGCCCACGCTCTCCTTCTCCTGCAGACAGAGATCTGCCCCCAGACGCTCAGTCCCATGGGACACATAACCAGCCTTTCTCTGCGCAGAAGGAGGGGAAAGCTGAGGAAAGGGGTTCCCTTACCCTCTCACTAGCATATCTCCACTGACCACTCCTCCTTCAGCTCTGTGGCCAAGATGGCCACTGCCAGAGACCCCTGACAACTGGAAGACACGAGTGTTGGAGCAGAAGCCAGGCTGTGCCTTTCCTCAGGCACAAAGGTGGGACACGGAGAAAAGGCACAAGGCTTTTTTTGCAGCAACAATGCGTGGGAGAGATGCAGTGAGACGGGGGCTGGAGCGTGAGAGCTCAGAACTGGAGATTTCACTGAGGTCTTCCCCTAGAAATGTATCCATCTCATGGTGATTCCTCATTTGTAATGACACTGAGACCCAGCAGTTCACTGGGCTTACGGCAATATTGCTGGTGCTCCAGTTGCTCAGTCATGTGATGCCCAGACAAGTGCCTTATGGAAATTCATCAAATCACATGAAAGCTTTTATCATTCTAGACCGCAATTTTGACAGGGCAAGAGAATACGTGGCTGAAGTCGAAGGACAACTGTGCTGCCATCAGAGATGAGCCATGGAGCGTGCAGCCTTTGTGAAGTTTTCCCACATGGCGCAGATGAGACTGGATTTATTGCGGACCTTTGCTGCCCTAAACCTTGTACAATGGCTTCATCCATCCAGACTAAATAAACCAGGGGCAGCCCTCCCTGGCTGTGATGTGGAAGAAGAAAGGTTCCCCTTTTTATTCTGGAAAAATAATGACATAAGATTGCTGAGATCTTGGAACGGAGACGCCACACCACAATTTACACACTAAATATGATGTGACTACACATAGAGATCACCTTCCTGACTTCACTGACCACGCAACAATGATGTCAAAGGTCGTCACATGTGTAAGAGGGTGCAATCATGCAGTTTACATACACCATCCCACACCATTTCTCAGCAACGCCCCAACATACAGATCCATTTCCTCCCTTTACCTACTTGCAGTACAAGGTAGAACAGGCTCCTGAGCCCAGGCGCAGGGTCTGGGACACCTCCAGGTGAGTCTGGTCAAGGCCAGTGAAGTCTGCGGGTGCCCTCGGGGCCCTGGCACGGACACATGCTTTTCGAACAGGCCAGTCGTGCATAAATGCTGCTCAAAGGAAGGCAACAGCAAACACGGGAGTCCCTTCTACGCGTGGCTCATGTTTTTCTGCATCTCTGTATCTTTTTTTGCAGCGTACTGTGAGAGCAAAGCTCATCAAACACTTCACACGTGGGCAATTTTCAAAAGCCCTGTCTGGCATTCACTGCAAGGAAAGGCAGGAGGTATCTGCTTAAACCTGCTGAAACATTTAATCACAGATTGGCTCGTCTGAGCAGCAGTGTGCAAACCAGAGGAAACGTTCAGGGATGGGAGTGTGGACAGCAGGGCTGAGACTGAGGCTGTGCAGGCACACTTCGTTTTGCCCCTAAATTTGCAATTTTAAACCCAGGCAATTTTCATCCCTGTTCTGGGCCCAGCTACATAATCCAGACCTGGAGAAGCTTCCCAAGTCACTCTTAAATCAGGCATTTATCATGGTTCATCTGAAGCAGTTACTTCGGAGAGACACCCCAGGGAGGGATTCAATTGGCTGTTTATAGATGCTTAAAATACAGCCACCTGCATTTCATCCAGGCACCCAAAGCTCCCTTTGCTGTCAGTGGAGGCCACCAGCGCAGGGCGTCACCCTGAAGTAGGCACCTAAAATAGCTTAAGTGAACCTTAAATGAACTCCACTCCCAAATGTGATTTAAAGATGCAAAAAGATAGCAAAGGCATTGCTTCCTTTAGGATATGTTCTCCTGATAGGTTCCCCTCCTTGTTAAACGTCTGGATCTTATTTTGAGCTTGAAATTGCTTTAAATCCTTCATCCTCGAGTCTTAGTACATCTCTGCCAGTGATATTCACCATTCCTCTTTGCTGGGTACATAAACAGCGCGCACAGTCAAGTAACTTCCAACCTGTCCCTTGAGTGGCCTCCTTTCCTCCTCCTGCTAAATCCAACCGAGGCAGCCATGCCGGGGAGCTGTTCTTCTAATATCTGGGGCCTTGAGCAACCTAGTCTAGTGGGAGGTGTCCCTGCCACGGCAGGGGGATTGGAACAAGATGATCTTTGAGGTCCCTTTCAACCCAAACCATTCTATTATTCTATGATATTATGACATTTCTTATCTTTTTATTTGTTTTCTTTGGAAAACCCAACACTGGACAGGTAAAGGAAGGAGCTCCAGTCTCCACTACTTGGAAACTTCACGAGCCACTAACATTTGAACTGACTGGCCACCAAACAAAAAGACCTGCCCCAAACATCACAGCATAGAGGCAAGAGGCCAGATAACATCTTTCTTTGTGCAAGAAAAGGATTTGATGGTGGGTAGGAAGCAGGGGAGGCACAAGCTGACTTCTTGCACAAGCACAGCACTCTAAGCAAGCATGAAGTCTCCTGTCCCATCTCGCCTCGGGCACTTTGTGTAGCTCTCAGTCTGGTGACACTTTTCAGATTTTATGGTCTCTGCCCTTGGCTTGGTCTGGCTCAGCACTTCAAATTTCAACTCCAAGGCATGTGTGTTCAGACAGAAATCACGCTGTTTATGACACCTGCAGCCAGCTGGACTGCTCCTGTTCAAAGTTCTAAATGATGCTGCTTTTTTTTTTTTTCCCTCCTCTTTTTTTTTCTTCTTCCTCCAGGAGGATCACCACAGAGCAATACTTTCCACAAGTTTTCATCCACACCAAAAAATTATCTGAATGGAAACCGTTGTGCAGCTTTGGAGGAAGCAGATCCTGAGGTTGCTGCAAAATCAATGTCATCCCACCAGCCTGGATCAGCTGCCTCTCCCCCTTCAAGGTGTGGTGCAGCTCCTGCCGTGCTAGGAAACAGCCCAGCTCAGATGCAAACCTGACTTTGTGCCTTTAAAAACCATGTGCAGAGAGGGATCAGGCGTGAGGAGTGGGGAAGGGTTTGGAGTAGAGACAGCAAGATATCAGGCCTTCTGAGAAGCAAGTTGCCATGGAGACTGGCTCATTTAACCCAATAAGGGTCAGGCAACCCTTCATGTTCAAGCTAATTTAATTAAAGAGGTGGGAAGGATGAGCAAAATAAATTGGCACAGACTTCACTTCGAGATGCTGTTCCCCAGGCTGGGCAGGATTTGTGCTGCCGGGCTTTGGTTGGGCATCTCAAGTGTCACAGGGGCATTTCTAACCAAAGCCAGTCCCTGGAGAGGCACAAATCTCAGAGAGGAAGGACCAGATGCGGAGGACACCCTGGAGAGGGGGCGAGGGGGAGGAGATGGCATTTGCAGTGCCTCTCATCCCTCCACCCAGCTGCTACAGGCACATCTCACCTAGGATGAGGGAGCTTCCAGCTGCACTAGATGCTCTTCTTGATGGGCTCCTTGCCTGAGCCATTGGTAACATGGCTTTATCTCCCTTCTGAATTTGAAATGTGGATAAAGCAAAGCTGGCAAGGTAATTATTCCTCACTGTCAAACATTGCTCTTGGTTTGCTGTCTGCAGACAGCTGGAGAGTGATGAATCCCTTTGTGTTTGCAGCGGCCTTGGATTTGCTCCAGGAAAAGGTGCAAACAGGCAGGGAAGTTTTGCATTAACATGCCCCATCGGCAAAGATTTCACTGTTACTGCGTCTAAGCCGGAGAAAGGGTCTCATCAGAAGTGAGAGGGCAGCAAGGACCCAAGTGTGAAAAGAGCTCGGTGCTGAAAATGCAAATCTTCAGCAGAGAGAGCCAATGTCAGACTCTCAGAAGACATCACCAGGCACCCAAAAAATGCTGTGCCCTATTGAAAGCCTGGTCCTTAACAGCATGACTTTGACTGCTTTCTCTGCTGCAGCAGGGTCACGGAGAGCTTTGCACATTACCACTGACCACATCCTTCCTGGAACGCTGCCTGCAGCTCTTCACCTCCATCTGAAGGTGTGCTGCCCATACAAGGGTTCGAGCTGCCATCTGCTCATGCCCTCCCCTCCTCTCTCTCTCTACATCTGTGGCCCCTGATACCTCTTTCTGCTCTAGTCCCTACAATAACACACAAACCCAGAAAAGCTGAGGACGGCAGGGCACTTCTGGAGATCACCGGGGCCAGCTGGGGCCAGCTGGAGCAACTGGAGTTGTTCTTGACCCAGCAGGTCACCAGTGCCACCTCCAGCATGGCCGAACTGTTTCCAGTGCCAGAGTGGGAGGGTCACCAGAGCATCTCACAACAGTTTGTGGTCCCTGCCCCTCTGCTGATGGTCCAAGGGTGCGAGGGGATACTGTGCTCTTGGAGGCAAGCACACACACCCCACAACCCACCCAGTCAGCTGAGCTCTCAACACCTTTAAGCCATCACTAACAGGACACAGCTCGTGGAGTTAGTGGCTGAGGCCAGTGTGACCCAGTCCTGCCCCCACCAGTACAGATATCAGCTTCAGGCAGAAATAAACCCACACCCCCAACTCCAAAAGCAGCTCTGGGCCACCCACACAGATAGAGACATGTTTTGGGGGCAGAAAAATCCCATCCAGCACATACCTCTTCCCATTCACCAACCACAGGACCTGGTTTATTGCTTAGTCCAGTCCTCTGGAGCTCAGGACCTGTTTCTGTGACAGGAAAGGCTCTTTCTTGCTTTTTCTGTTCAAAACAAAACAAATCACAAAAAACCAACTGAACAACTCTTTCCCTTCTCTGAATCTTGTCCAAATTCATTCACTGGCCCTCTGCCTCTCTTCTGAATGACTCCATGGGAGTCCTTGAGTCTCAGCATTATTATATTTTATTTATACAGCACAATAAATGTACGTGGCACTTTCCAACATACATCAAACAGCAAGGTCCATTTTCTGATGAGTGTACAATTTGATTCAGAAAAACACTGTATATGAAATGCAACCGCCTCCTGGCCTGGATGGGCTGAGCTGCACTGGTGAGGAGACTGAAGGCTCTTTGCTGTATTTCCTCAGCCCCTAAAATTGAAAGAAACAGAAGAGATCCCTGTCTGTAGACGAGCATTTTATTTCGAATGGCCCCTGGTGACAGCACTGCCAGAGCTGTTCAGATTTACACTGAAGTATCTCTGCTGCTCGTGCCAGGCATGACTTTCAGGTCCTGATGGTCACGTTGGTCCTCACAAGGAGCAGCAGCAGTGCAGGGGTCCTGCTCCAAAGGTTTTCACCAGCCAGCCCCCACCAGCTACCCAGAGAGCAGCCACCACCACGAGAAAGCAGAAGAGACAGGCAGGAGGAAAAAAAAGATGCAACCAGGAGAAAGGAGAGCTGCTTTTCGTGGTGGAAAGTGTTAAAAACCACCACCTTGGAAGGGCTGAACTCTCTGGGGCAGCTTCAGCAAAGCACAAAGCTGAGGAGTCCCTTGAGAGGGAAATGGTGAAAGAGAGGCCAAGAGCAGTTCTCTGAGCACCCGAGTGCTCTCTGCTCTATGCTCAGCAAAGCACAATACATTAATTAGTGAATTGGATAATTCTGGAATCAGCCTAAGAACATCTATTGATGGAGGACAAATAATTAGTTGTCAGCATCTCACAAGCTTTCCAAAGACTGCTTCCTCCAGCTACACTTACCTAAACCAATAAGGGTAAGTAACTGCAAGGCTCAGATAAATCAGAAATGCGATGCCTAGAGGCATTTGTGCTTCCCCACAAATGCTCGAGATGAGCTTAATCCAAAGCCTTGTCCTTCCTCAAGCTGGTGAAAATCTCTCCCGGCATTTCAGAGAACATCAGCACTAACCTGACCTCAGCGCTGCCCTGGAAGCACAAGGTGCTGGTGAGATGGCTGAGGCTCATCTTCCCTCGGCTACCACAAAACCCGCGGTTTGTGCCCCGGGGAAGATGTTAGTGCTTCATGCAGCATCACAGAGGTGACAGCGTTACAGCAGCCCTGGGATCACCTTGCGAGGAATCACAATTGCTCATTTCTGTGCCGCGCCGAATGTATTCTCGGAGGTTGAAATGATAAGCCTAAATCCATTTAAATTACTAAAACACTTTTGGGCTGGGGAATTCTGTACTTCTCAAATCACGGGGTTCAAATGATCTCAGCCAGGTGGATGGGGCTGGTTGGTTTGTTTTTTCGCTAAGTCACCCAGTGTAGAAAGTCCAAAGATCCCCATGACGCAGGATTCAGGGTTTAGGGAAGCAGGCTTTTGGCCCAGGCAGCAAAACCACAGGGGCTTTTACTGTTTTTTAAAGGACATCCTGGATTGATCACGGAGCGTTACCAAGAGAGGAGCAATCCTCAGAGGAATCCTCAGAGAAGCTGCTGCAAGGCTGTTGGCAGGAGTACGCAAACAGGCTGCAGCCACCTGCCCAAGCAAGGTGTTCCAAGCACAAGTGATCCGTGGACACGACCCCACGACCATCCCGAGGTGCCCTGCCCGCTTTAGGACCTCAGGTATCCTGGGTTGGGTTCAGTCCTACACACCTCACCCATGCACACCAGGGCTTTTTCTGGGGGTCCTCCTGGGGGCTGGCTCCCTGCTCTCCCAGAGGCATATCCTGGAGGCCTTGCATCACTACACGTGTCTCCAGTTGGGACACGGAAAGCCAGCTTAGTCACCTGGCTATAAGACACACTCTCCCAGAAATAGACCTCTCCTGGTGAGTTTTAGTGAAGGAAATTGGAACATAAGCACACTTAGGAACCGATTTGGTTGCTAAGGGACGTTCATGCAAAGCTTGACCAGGAAAACCTAATGCAGGAGGGAAGCCCATGGCCTCTCTTCCCCCACCTCCTCCCACGCAGGCCCACAAGTCAGCCACCCCTCCACTCACCCTCAGGGAAAGATGTTCCTGACCTTCTGCCCACAGAGGCTGCCCCCACAGACAGAGGGGGCCACCAGGACAGCATCCTCATGGACAGGGGGGCACACTCCAACTGAGAAGATCAGAACAGGCCTGGGGCATGTTTCCAGGGTCAGCACTAGCCCAGAGATCACCAGACAAGTCCAGCTCAGCCCAGGAACTCAGAGAAGAAAGATCAGCAAGGTGCATGGCCAGACACAGAGCAGAGCTCAGGCACGGACCAAGGGCAAGCATCTGAACCTCAACACAGCTCCTCAATGAAGGGCAGGAGCTCCTTCTCACAGCTCACCTCCCATCCAGCAAGCTGACCGAAGGTTATGCATCTGTCATATGAGAGGTCTCCTTGAACCCAGGCAGCCAAGCCCCCAGGGTGGGGTGAGGGTGTTGAGAGGCTTCAGTGCACTCAGGGCTCCGATGCTGCAGCCAGATCTACATGTGAAAATAAAAGTGGTGCACCGCTACCACCCACAATTTCAAACGTGCTCTACAAAGCAGCAGCCCCAATTGGACACCAAGCTCCTGCACTGTCCTGCTGCTCCCAGATCGCAGCCAGGCAGGCAGTTTAGCTGGTCACATGCATCATGCAGCTTATAGAGCTCCTTCTGGCTTGTTTCCACTTAAAAATTCTTCACACCTGCTGGGCTGCGAACATCTCAACACCACAGTGTCCCTGCCTGCAAGGCAGCGCCTGGTTTGGAGGCTAGCAGGAAACCTGGGTACTGATCCTTCAGGGTTGAAGTGGTGGCTCCAAAGAGGGTCTTTGGTCATCCCGAGTGCCAGGGCAGCTGCTGCCCATGCTGAACAGCTCCACACCACCCATGGTCACCCAGGGTTTCCAGGAGGACCCAGTTCTATCACATTATTTGGGCAGTGCTGTACGAGGCAGAGGCCACTGGGGAATGGATCCAGTAAAAAGAGCCCAGATGGAGTCACAAGGATCCCTCCCCAATCTTCACAAGTCTTGTGGGGACTTCCCAGCACAAGCATTTCCCTGACACATCCACAGACAGGAATTAGCAGCTCCCCCCCCGGCAGTGGTGTGAAATGGGGTGAGAGCTGATGGCAGCAAGTATCTGACCCTTAAACCCTCTGTTCATCTGGATACCTGGACCTATGCCACCATCCAGAAGGAAAACTGCTTGGACTGCTTGGGGCTGAGACCAGAGAGGAGATCCCTGTGTCACCGCGGTGGCCGCAAATCGGTGCCATCTGCTGCTACGTGAACGTGGGACTGTGGTGCTCTCAGCGCTCCAGCAGACTGAGTTTGAACACATACTGCCAAATTAGTTACAGAAATGTAATCATAGCTATACACCAGAGAGACTGCCAACGGCTGCCGAGCGCGGGGAAGGCGAGGACTGGAGGTGTGCGGGAACGCAGATGGACTGGGACGGATCTTTAAAGCAGTTCAGCGTTAATTGCTGGGAGAACTCCCCAGCTGATGCTTTTGCTAGTGCTGGGTTTGAGCTGTCTAAGGGAGGGGGGCAGTCAGAGGAGCTCAGCTTCACATCCTGCCTCCTTACCTGAGGAGAAGAAAGTATTTCATTATGCCTGTTATCAAGAAACATCTTCCTGCTGCCTTTAAAATGCAGAACAGGGACACCCGGTACCATGCCTGGCTGTCCTCCGCCGAGACTGCCAAGCTAACTGCTTCCATGTGGGAGCGAGCCCGTGCCAGGGCTCATACTCATTATTCCTGGTAGAAATAGATAAATAAATAAATTCCAGGCAGGCAACTGCTTCACAGAACTGTCAAGGTGTCACTCTCAGCAGAGGCTTCCAAGAGGGACAATGTCAAGTAGCTACATGCAGCCCGTGGTACATTTTGGGAGGCAAACTGACCGTCTGGGCTCCCAGGTGGATGCTCCCCACGGAAATCCTTTGTCTTTTCTACAGCCTTGAGCTGAAATTATGATATATTAGTGACATGTTGTGCTAGAATACGTCTGTGCAGGAAGGACGTTCACAGTGAGAAGTGGAGCCTACGTGGACCATGCAGTGACCTCTTTCCCATGCAACCATGGTGTGTATCTCCACCTCCTTGCTGCCACTGCACCGTGGCAGGAGGAGCTTGTTGGGGGTGGGAGGGTGTGTTGGTGGACTACACAAAATCAATTCAAGAAGCGCTTGAGTCATAAATAGTCAAACTGCACGTCTGTGTTCTCCGTGCGCAATCCTCTGTTCCTAGACTTTGCACCGCGGCATCTGTTTGTGATGCTCTGGAGGGACGATGAAAAGCAGGGAGGGGAGCAGACAGAAGGTCTCTTGACCCCAGGCTCCAGGCCATTAGGAGAGGAGATGGTGTTTAACACACTGAGAAGCACGGGGAGATGCTCTGTGCAGCAGGATCCCTCCCAGGCACACACACACAGACTCAGATGTTTTATAGGGCAGCGGAATCAGCATTCACTTTACAACTGACCTGGATTGCAAATGCAAGGAAGCCAAGGCCCCGGGCACTGCTCGGAGGGCAGCGTAACCAGCACGCTCACGTCAGTCTCGTGTCTGCTCCAGTGTGTGATCTGAATGGGGTCAGACATCAGGTTCGGTGGATTTTCCGCAGTTGGCCAAGTCCTTTGGAAAGCAGCTTCACAAAAGAGAAAGGAAACAGGATCCAAACAGTGACTCATGAGGAGGAATTAGGGACTCATTAGCTCTGGGGCTTAAGGGGAGGGTTTACTGGTCCTGTGGACCAGGGCAACATGCAGCTCATACTAATCCAGCCTCTTTCAAGTGGCAAGGGGAACCACCAAAAAGAGAAAGAAAACCCTTTCTGGATGGACTGACTCCCACCCAGTGGTGGAGCTGCACCACTGGGAAAGCAGAAAGACAGTGTGCCCCACTTCAGAGGTTTGGTGGCAGTTGTGATTGACCCAGACATGCAGAGGAGGAATCACCCCTGATCTTTCACAGTATCTCAAGCTCAGATGTACCATGGCAGAACATAACAGCTTGGAGCGCGATTTTTGTAATAAATCCCTTTTTTTCATTTTGGACACGGTTTGTTGCTGATGCTGCTGCAGTACCATCTTCTCCAGAATTTCTAAAGGACTTTGAGGTTCAAGTCAACTTTGAGATTCAAGTCAACTTTGAGATTCAAGTTAACAAGGCTCAAGACTTGGAGATTCAAATTCACAAGGCAGGTTGTTGTGGTTATTGCTCCTCTACCAGGGTTTCGGTAGAACAAACTGTGCTTGGGGTTGATCATAAATATCACCCGAGGCCAGTGTAGTGACAGCCCAGTTGGGCTTTTGCCAGGAGTGCTGGGATACCACAGGAGATGCACCTTCTGAGATCACTGCAGGCCAGGCAAGATTCTCCAGAGCATCTCAGCACCAAAAGCTTTAGTGTGAGCAGCTGAGCCCCAGACATCAATGTTACTGTGAACAAATCACACCCCAAGGTCTATCCATAAAGTTGACAAGGGGTGGGCATCACGCACAGACTCCAGAGCCTTCCACGCAGCGAAGGCGCAACAGAGTCAGGGCCTGAGACAGTGCAGAAGAGAGAGCGCTGCATGTAACACAGGTGCAGAAGAAGACGTATCTGCCTAGTGTCTGGCACTGTGAGCAATGCTACCTCCTTCAAGCAGCTTGTCCAGAAGATCTCTGGGCAGCTCTGACCCTGAGGACATCTTGACTGTGATAGATAGCTTTCAAATAGCTCTAAATGCCTTAGGTAATGAAAGTCAGGCCCTGAATACTCCCCCCCTCACTACTGGACAAAAATCAAGTCAGGCCAAAGCGGACATTGGGCTGAATCACTCTCCAGGCTCCAGCAGCTGCAGTGATGATGTCTCCATTGGCTGCAGTAGGTGTTTGGACACTCAGCACACACGGACAACCTCAGCTAGGTGAGTGATTATACATCTTTCCTCATTTGCAAACTAAACGTCTCTACAGAGCTCCCAATTCTGAAGGAAATTTAAGGCATCTCCATTTACGTTGTCTACTCTTAGCAAGATGAATCCCTCCTCCCATGCAAAATGAGGAGCCTTCACCTCTCTGCACATACCCGCTGTGTTCTTCACAAGCAGTCAGAGGAATAAAATGGGAATGAGTCATGAAGAAACTTCTTCCTCTAACATATGAGAGCGGAGAGATGCACTTTATTCAGCTTGCTTACTGGCATAGCAATGTCAAAAAGTCCCCCAGCCAACCACAGAAGCCAGTGCCAAAGGTATTTATGACCTTCAACCAGCAAAGGCTGAAGGTCATAAATACCTTCACTGTGAGGGTGGTGAGACACAGGAACAGGTTGTCCAGAGAAGTTGTGGATGCTCCATCCCTGGAGGTGTTCAAGGCCAGGTTGGATGGGGCCTTGAGCAACCTGGTCTAGTGGGAGGTGTCCCTGCCAGGGCAGGGAGGTTGAACTAGAAGATCTTTGAGGTCTCTTCCAACCTAAACCATTCCATGACTCTAGGAAAGGTTCATGGATGGACCTTTAATGGTTGGACTCGATGACCTTAAAGGTCTTTTCCAACAAAAACAATTCTATGATTCAATCAACCTCTGCAGCATCCTCCAGGATGCTCCATGCTATGAAGGTCTCCTGACTCCACCCTTCTGCCCTAAAGCTGGTTATTATCTCTTTCTGCAGAGATACGCTCTATGGTTGCAGAAAACAGCTCTCAGCTGTTTGGGCTTTGCTTTCCGACACCTTTATCAGGCTTTTGATACATTCAACCCTTCCAAGGGTCTGGGCATCCGAGCTGTGTCCCTGATCCTCAGTTACATCCATGCAGGAATTGTGTCTTGTTTGGGACATAACACGTAACGGCTGCCTCTATGTATTCACCTTTTGCTTGGTAAAATGCAAATGAGATCGCGCCAGATTACATAAAACAGTAAAACCATATAAAAAGAGCGCAAGAAAGACACATCTTCACATTAAATCCAATCTAATTCTGTACTGGGTGAGCTGCGTTCGTTTTGCAAGTGGCAGTGACTCAGATCAGCCCGATCTAGGCAGAGATCTGAGACAGGTCCGTGTCGTGGCACCGCGGGGCCGCCTTTCCCAGCGCCCTGGTTTATCTGCGGTTTAGTCTATCAGAGAATTTTTGTCTTTTTATACAGAGCTGTTGGCTTTGCTGGCTGAACTCAACGGGAGGAGGGATGGAGGAGTCTGAAGTACTGCACTTTCACCTGACCTGAGAGGGAATTCTCACAGGCTGGTACTGGCAACGGCTCTCTCGGGTTCTAGTTAGCTCAGTCTCGCCGCTGCTAAAGTTGGACATCAGCCTTCAGCCCCAGATAGGAGAAGGAGGAGGGTTCTGCCACTGAGTAGTTTTAGCAACAGTTTTACTGGGTTTTTTTATCTACCCAGTGGTTTCTTTACTGCATGCAAACATGCAAAGCTTTCCCTTGTAAGGATTTTACAGCCAGCCCAAAGCTCCCTGATGTGTTTGTAATGAGCCCCACGTATGTATAATTTAGGATATGTTTAATCTCTCTGCCTCTGTAATAAAAAATTTACTGTCTTGGTTGGTTTGGGGCTTTTTTTAAATATCATCGTTTTTGTTTTTTCCAGGCTGACCCAAGAATCCCACGTGGCTGAGTCAGGCTGCTCCAGTAGGGATAGGGAGTAATTGATGTACCAGAGATGATGACCTTTGCTGGGCTGCGACTGCATCTCTCTGTTATTCCTCTTTCGTTTTGCTTGAAGACCTATCTGCATGTGGTTTGTTTGCATCCAGCCTGAGATAGACAGTGCACGGATTTAATGAGGTCATGTTTTCCCACCAGTTCCATTTGTAGCCATTTAATGTTCAGCTCTGAGTAGTAGATTGGGTTAAAGGCTATTTAAAAGTCTGTGATGCAGACAAGCATTCTGCCCAATATCTGTTCTTTCACGTATCTCTTAATAAGCATCTCCAGGGTAAAGGTGAAGCCCGTGGTTCACTTCTTGGAGAATAAGCCGATTTGGTACTCCTGGATTATGCTGTCACTGCTGAGATACCCTGAGATCCTGCTCCTGACATGCAGAGCAAGCCCATATCCCTCACAAGGGTAAAAACATCATCATGGCAGTGTTAATGATGTGAAAATTCAGGCAAACCTCCTGTTCTGCTGAAGCAGAAATGTTTTACAGAGACGTTGAGAATGGGATGAGCGTCACTGAAGAAGGGTGATTCTTCCCCACGCTGGTCCTTCCTTGCGCGTGGGGAAAGCCTGGGCTCAGGTTCCATCTTGCCCGATCTGAGATGAGTATTTCTGCTTGGTCTCCTGCACAGGATGCAATTCCTTAACGAAATGGAGATGTCAGGTGCTATTATGTACCTGCCCTGGTAATTGCACAAAGAGGCCAGGAGGCAGCTCCATTTGGATGAGTTTGGAGATGTCTGCATCTCCAGCACGTCAACCTGCATCAGCTGTTTTGTAGCTTAAAGGGATTTCTGTGGCTACCCTTGGAAAGCACCGAGGAAAATTAATTCTACATAGGCCTAGGGGCATAGGTTAGGCAAGTGCTGCATTGTTCCCCCAAGCAGTGCAGCGACGGACAATGCCCATCTGAAAATCTGCATCCTTTCCCAGGAGGTTAGGACCTTTGCCGTGGAAACCGTGGCTGCAGCAGACACCATCAGCCCTCTGATGGCTGCACCACAGGCCCTCGTCTCTCTGTTACTCACATATAAGGGCACAGTCCGGTGTCATCTGCTGTTTCACCATGGCAAAAGCACACCAGAAGTCAACATCCCCCAACCCACGCCAGCTCCCCACCTCGAAGCCAACAGCAGGCTCAGGTCGGCGGGCAACGCACCCAGCTCCACACCAGAACACCCAGTTGTGCAATACATGAGCCACGTGCACTCTTCATCCTCCACACGGCTCACGAAAATCTGCACCTACAAATACCCCAGAGCACCCAGTGCATGTGGAGAACCTCAAATGTGGCAGCAAGTGGTAGAGTGATGGGTGGCATGGCTCTAAAAACCCTGGCACTGGCGGTGCAGAGGCTGAAGTGTAACCTCCAGCAGAGCACCCTGGTGTCCAAGCCATGGGCAGAGGCACCCAGGACACAGCACGTATGCACCATAAGTGCTGCCACACGTGGAGTCAGGACTGTGCAACCAGCTACTGCTGTTCCCAGGAGTCTGTCATTTAAAGGCACCATAAAGGAAGAGCTCTCTGCTGCGTCTCTTTGGACTAACTGCCTTTGAAGCAATTTTACTCTAGGTTCCCTCTCGACTACTGTCAGGTTATTCACTTTCTCTGTCAAAACCTTTTTATTCACTGGGAATCTCAGCAGGGTTCTTCACTTGTTAATATTGCTGATTAAATTTCATAGTCTCTAACGTAAATATTCAAAGAGACTTTCCCTCTTCCCACCATTTAAATAGCACAGACCTGTGCATTTACATACATCTTGTGTAGGAATGAATTGGACGGGACCAAACCAGCGCGGCTTGTGCAGAGACAGAGGTGACACCCGACATGCCGTCCCAAGCTCACTGGCAAGACCCCCGGACAGCCCTGCCTGGCACCACTGGCTTCCCACCTGTGCGGGCACCGGTGACCGGCCCCTGTCCCTCCTGCCCCCTGACATCGGTGCCTATCAGGAAGCCTCATGTCCACCTCCTGGCTGAAGTCCAGCCCTCACAAACCTGTGCGGGGAGGAAGCAAAGAACAAAAAAGGTGAGAAAACCCCCCTGTACACGTTGCATTTCATTACAAATAGCAAACCTCAGTGCTTCAAGTGATGTCTGCAGGGCAGGCGAGGGCACCATGAATCAGGGCTTGGCACTTCTCCAGCCATCAGCATCTATTTCTTTTGCTGGCTCCAGACTCAGTCTTGGTAGGAGAGGCCTGGGAAAGGATCATAGAATCATTTCAGATTGCACCCTCTGGCCCAACGAGCTGTTCTGCAGCTGAGCTGGTGGTCTCCTCCCCACCATCACCATCTGCTTATCTTTCTCCATTTACTCTTTCATTCATCTCCCTCCTGCAGTGCAAGGCTCTAGCGTGTCTCCCCTGCCCTGAAGACCTCATGCCAGTGGTGGGAGAAGCCAGGAGCCAGACTGCCGGGGAGGGAGCCCTGTCCCAGCACTCGCCTTGCAGAATTCTTTGCAGGCTACAGCAATAATTCCTCTGCTGCTTATAGGAGAAAGCTCACACTCCTGGAAGAACTTCACCTCTTGTGTGATTAGGAGTTGCTTAAGGAGAGCACTTCTCAAGAGGGGCATAAATCTTTGATGAGGATCCACGAACACGCCGAGCAATGCCCAGCCAGCTGAGAGTTAAACGGGCAGTGAGGCTGTGGGAAGGTTATTTCTTCAGCCCCAACCTACTCTGTTGTTCAAAGTGCTGGGACAACAGACCCAGAAAGCAAGAGGAGCACTGAAGTGAGGCAGAGCCTGTGCCTCGTGTTCCCTTACAGCATCTCCCCGTTATCACTAGTTTATTATCACCTCACCCTGTGCTGTATTTTCGCTCCTCTCCTTCACCGTCAAGTCTTTCTGCCTGTTTCTGGACAGAAGAAGCGACAATCTTATCCCTGGCACATGAAAGACTATAAAACCCACTAAGTATCGATCACAGCTTCAACATCATCAGCCAAATCCTGACATTGCTTAAACAAAGGGGCTCACAGGCACAGCGTGCCACTCCTGCTGCCGAGCACAGCCACAGGGAGGGACGGCAAGATGAAGAAAAGCTGTTATTGATTCAGCTCCACGTTGCAAAGCCCTTCCCCTTCCTGCGTTAAGGGCTAATTTTAGGCTGGGATGATTTGATAATGTGGTAATGTTCATCATGCAAACTCACTTCGTTTCCCATCCAAGGTGGACAGACAAGGGGAGCGAGGCTCCAGCAGAGCAAAGTAGCTCTGGGTGCTGGGCAGAGCGGGGGGCAGCATGCCTGGATGCCACCACAGCTTCATCTTGTGCCCTGCTGCTTCTCCACTGATGTCCCTCCCTCTCCCACTGTGTCCCCAGATGCTCTGGCTTCCCTCCTGCCACAAGCAGGAGGTCTGGACATAAGTGATGACACCTCCAGAAGTGCCAGTCCCTCTCCAGCAGTGTTGCCTGGTGCGAGTGAGTGTAACCCAGCAGAGGCTGCCCAGACCATGGGGTGAGCTGAAAGTGCCCTGGGGTGCTCCACAGGTTTGTGGCCTTCAGTTTTATTTGCACAGCAGCTAGGGCACAAGGTCTGTTGTGGAGCTGAGACTTGTCCTGAAACCTGGTTGGGACTTGAATCCAGAGCAAATTCTGTCATCACAGAGCTGATTCCAGTGAACCTGTGGCTAACCAGAACAGGACACACCGGAGTCTGGAGCCCAGACAAGGCTCTGCCCCGAGCCGTTCCCTGGACAGCTGTGGAAAAGCTAAGCAGTGTCTGGGACATTACTCAGTGAGAGGATGGAGCAGCAGGAGGAGCTCATCCCAAGGAGGATGCTCTTCCTTACCCCAGCAGAGATGTCACCCATGAGAAACACCGCTCAGAGCTGTGCTGAAAGTCCACGGCGTGGGTGGCACAGACCAGGCCAGCCACGACGTCCCAGCCCCTGGATATCTGTTTGTCTCTATCAAGAGATGAACAGGTAGCGTTTGGTCCTTCCTTCCTGCTGCCACACCACAAGCTCTGCAGAGCAAACGGCTGTGAGAGACGTGGGGCCAAGAGGAGCTGCACAGAGCAGGAGATTATCCTTGGCCTTCCCCTGGGCACCCAGAAAAGATGTGATGAAGCTTTATCACTGCAGGACAAATCACATCCCTTTCCCCGGGCTCCTGGGAACAGCAGGGGAGGGCAACACTCCCATCCCACCCCAGCACACACCTTGGGGCCAAGCAGAGCAGCAGTCGCCCTCGTCTGTAAGGCTTTGCCTGATGCTGCGGCTTTGACGCCAACGGAGTCACATTCTCATCAGACCCTGACTTAGGTGACGGTGCAGAGCCTTGATGCTGTCTGGTCTGAGCAGGGTGAGGCTGCTGGCACAAGCCCAGCCACTGGCCCTGCACACATCCAGCAGAAATACTGCAGATTGCCTGCAGCCAGGCGGGGGGATTAGAGATGATGGAGGAGCAGAGACTGGGCGGGTGCCAGCGGGAAGGATGCAGCGAGCTCACAGCTACCTGCTGCAGCATCCCTCTTCTCGAAGGAAAGCACCAGAAACGTGTCCCTCTCTCATCCTGCCATGCTCATCCCAGCCCTGCTTTCCCCCAGCACCACTGCCCTGGTCACTTCCAGCCCACCACCCCTCAAGGGGTGCTCACAAGCCCAGGCTTCTCCTTGCCCTATAAGACGTGCCGTGGTAGGGGCGGGGGGAAATGGCTCAGGGGACAATTCTCTCAAAAGTCTGTGTGAGCTCTTCTGATGCTTTGCATGGCCCGAGGTCCAGAGCAGAGCTGCACACCCATCTCCTGGGCTGGGCTGTGGCCCCTGCATGATGTAGGTGGGCAGCAGAGCTGGGCAGCTCTGCAACAGAAGGAGAGCCAGGAGCCAAGGGTGAGGAGAAGGGAATTGAGGGCAGCAGCCACTGTAGGAAGGGGCTCAAGAAAGAAAGGCAGCCGAGCAGGTCGGGGTCAGGGGCTGGGTGCAGGCAAACCTGCCGTACAGCTCAGTCAAGGACAAGGGCAAGGGCTTGCATTCAAATGCAGGTCCAGCAGGTGCGTGGGGGAGAGCTACCTGCTGAAAGTTGCTTTTTCTCACAACTCAGCTGTTTTCCCAGGTGGCTCGACCCCAAGCAGGGGACAAAGTGGTTGCCCAGTTCAGTGCCATCCAGACCCCGACCATGGGGAATGGTCAGGGCCTGGGGGGAAAAGTGAGGGAAATGGGCAGCAGTGTCAAACTGGGGACCCACTGCTGTGTGCGCAGCAGACACCGGCCCCAGGAATGGTCCTGGGGCTGTGGCAGCCCACATCAAAGTGTCTCAGTCACTTGGGTTGCTAACCCTAACCCTAACTCAGTCCAGTCCACCATCCCTGCATCACCATCCCTCTCTGGCAACTCTTACAGCTTCCACCAGTGCTAATGATAATGGCCTTGCCAGCATCACACCAACCTCTGCAGAGCTTTTAAAAATTTAGCATGGGTCCTGCGACACCACCTGGAGCACTCCACCCAGCTCTGGAAACCCCAGCACAAGGACATGGACTTGTTGGAGAGGGTCCAGAGGAGGCTACAAAGATGATTAGAGGGCTGGAACACCTCTCCTATGAAGACAGGCTGAGAGAGTTGGGGCTGTTCAGCCTGAAGAATGAGAAGGCTCCGGGGAGACCTCATTGCAGCCTTCCAGTATCTGAAGGGGGCTACAAGAAAGCTGGGGAGGGACTTTTCACAAAGGCCTGGGGTGATGGGTTCAAACTGGAAGAGGAGAGATTTAGATTGGAAATTAGAAGGAAATTCTTCACTCTGAGGTGGTGAGACCCTGGCACAGGTCACCCAGGGAGCCTGTGCATGCTCCATCCCTGGAGATGTTCAAGGCCAGGTTGGATGGGGCTTTGAGCAACCTGGTCTAGTGGGAGGTGTCCCTGCCATGGCAGAGAGGGTTGGAACGAGATGATCTTTGAGGTCCCTTCCAAACCATTCCATGATTCCATGATTCTAAGACATCCACCAGCCAACACTGTCCCGCTCTGCTCTCACTGCCCCAAGCTGTGACGCGCTTTGTCCCCGTGCTGTTTTCCGCACAGCTCCAGCGCGCGGCCTGGGGGTTTGCAGCCCGCAGACACCTCAGCCAGGCCCCATGTTCTTTTCGAGCTGAACCAGATTACGCTAATGATTTGTCTTTCAGGAAACGGTACCAAATGCTCCAAGTACATTCGCTATTTAATCTTCTGTCACTAATGAGCCAGAGCCACTAACTTTTACTGTGCTCTGTAATTCCTGCTCCTACAAGTAGTTCCATAGAACAGCGAAGTTTGCAATTCAATATGAGAACACTTAATTATCATTACTGATAGAGCATCATATGCTCCTAATTTGTGGAAATAACTTCAGAAACAAGCACCTCCTTCAGGGATGAAACAAATCTGCTATTCCAGCTCTTTCAACATGATAAAGAGGAACATGTAGACTATCTTACAGTACATCTTCTGAGTCACATTGATAACTATCCCATTTTCAAATGGGGTCAATCATTTTGGTTGCCCACCTCCATCAAAGTGGGGAGTAAGTTTACAGCAGTTGTGCACAAGGGGTTGACTTGCAGCAGGTGGTGGGAACAGAGACAAACTCTGTGGAAACCACCCCTGAGGCTGTGGAAATTTGTGTCCCTCATCAGAGGCCCTTTGGAGATGCAGATCCGTGTGTCCAGACAAGCCTGGGTAACACGCTCACTCCTCTCCAACACTTGGGTTCATTCCTGGTTTTAATCAAATAGGGGAGAAGGGGCTTCTGCAGAGACAAAACTCTGGTTTTGAAGCAGTGGTGGCTCTGGGGATTAGAAACCACCTTGAAGAATTTAAAACCAGCCATTGCTGGTCTGCCTCTCACCATTTCCAACAGCAGACAGCAAGGCAAGGCTGTAAGAACAGGGTAAGCATCCCTGGCATGCTTTCTCATCCTCCAGTGATCTGTGGCTCAGGGAATTCCCAAGCCTAAGATGGTATCTTCAGGTTTAATGGCCCTTGATGCATTTTTCATCCATTAATTTGTCCCGCTGCTTTTTGAATCCATGCACACTGGCAGCATCCACAGTGTCCTCAGCTAACCCCCAGGCTAAGTCAAGTATTTCCTCCTGGTTGTTTACAAAACCAGAAAAACTTTGGAAACCAGAGCTTCCGTATCTCCTTAGACACCCTAGAGCAGAGCCACAGCATGGCTCCAGATCCCAGTTCGATAGCAGCAGAGTTGCACAGGTGATGGGAGCCAGCCCCTGGCTAAGCAGAGGCAACATGAGGAAATGCTGCTGCTTTAAGAGCCAGAGAAATGCAAAGTGATTGCAGAAATAGGTTTCTCCTCTCCTCAGCTTCAGTCCCTGCTGCTGCAGAGCTCCCTCCAGGTCTCCAGCGCGGCTGCTCACGCTGCATGTCCCACATGTGCTGCCACAGCTTATCCACCCGCCTCCCTTCTCTGGCCCACACAGACGTCCCCACATCCTACCCAGGTCACCTTGCTGCAGATGCACACACATCGCTGGAGCCCTCGGTTTCACTGCAGGCAATGGTCCAGGCTCCTCTTCTGGCCATGCTAGTGCCCCAAGCTGATTGTCCCTCCAGTGACTTCATCCCACAGCAAGGCATGGACAGGGCTGGCACGGCTCTGGGAGTCGCTCCTCCTCCAGAATAGGCTTCGCTAAGTCTGCAAGAGACTGCTGTGCAACACAGCAGAGGTCAGCAGGATGTTGGGGCAAGAAGGATTCATCCCCTTCCCTGGTATTTCCTACTGCACACAGTACTTTCCAGCTTGACAACCTCTCTGGCTCTCTATTTATACCAGAGGACTTGCAGGCATCGAGCAGCAAACAGACCTGTAAGGGAGAACAAGGCTGCTATAAATAGTCCCATCAGTAATTAGCTACATTTCATTAAATACAATCATAGAATCATTTAGGTTGGAAAAAACCTGTAGGATCATCAAGTCCAACCTTCATCCCAACATCTCCCTGACCCCCAGACCACGTCCTGAAGTGCCACATCTACTTGTGTTTTGAACACCTCCAGGGATGGGGACTCCACCACTGCCCTGGGCAGCTTGTTCCGGTGCCTAATGAAAGGATATAAGCAAGAACTGGAAACACCAGGGCTGAGGGACCCAAGCCATAGTCCATGTCCAACAAGGCCATGAGCTCTGAGCACTGCTGGGGAGCAAGGATGTGTCCCCAATGGATCCCATGCAGCAGAAGTCAAGTCAGGAGGAATATGGCACCCAGAGCTTGAAAGCATTCCTCTGGCTAGCTGTCAGGTGAGGTCCACTTTCACCACCACCTCCATCCAGTTCCATGGGCTGGAGAGCTGTTTCCAGCTCAAAAGCCAGCTGCCCTGCTGTGACCCAGGAGCCTCTGATGCTGGGCCCATGCCTACAGCAGGCAGGTGCCTGCAGAGGACAAATGTCCTCCCCAGACTGATGATCAGTGGACCCTAAAAGCTGCTGTGCTGTCCCAACTGGATATCTGAGCATGGCGTATCCCATGCCCATTGCCAGGACACATCCCATGCCCTGCAGCAGCGCCCTCAGGAGGGACACAAAGGTGGTACCAGCTGTGACCAACAGTTCGCTTCTTGCCAGGGGCTGCCACCCCATCCTTGTTCTTACAGTCACTTTGCTCTTACACCTTGCTAGGTTTTCCCACAGCCAAAAACCAGGCTCCACAGTGTGGGACTATCCACATCTGCTTCAGCTGCTCAGCCCCTGGTTGTGGTATCTACACCTTTTAGGTATCTACAAGGAGGTGCTAAGAACTGAGCAGGTATCTCCAGGAAGGACAGCGCAGACCCTGGGGAGCGATTTGCTCTCCAACCCTAATAAGTCCTGAGGCAGCCCACGTCTCAGGTAGACACCTTTGCTGTCCACACACAAAGGCTGAATCCATCCCACCACTTGTGCAGCCGCCAGGAAAGATTCGAATCCCTCGTGCCCTTATCCCCTCCTGAGGTGGTGCCTGGAAGAGAAGGACGCGTCACACCTCAGCACAGCATGGGGAGGCAGGAGCAATTGGAGGAGTTTTAAGATTGCTCTGAAGCTGAGAAGACCTGTCTGGGAGCAGGAGCAGCCCTGTAAGCAGTCACCCACCACAGGAGGCTGTCTGTGCCTGGGACTCTGGGCTCGCTCTTCTGGGCTGCAGTAGATGGACACATTTCTCCACCAGACTGACAGCAGAACTGGGTTCCTGTGTGACTCAGACTCCTCTACGGAAGTGTCATAGCCCCAGTCCCACATGGGCCATATGGCCCCAACCCAAGGACCTCCTGATGCCATCAGCAGTGTCCCTCTTGTGCTACTCAGCCCTCCCACCGCAGGCACCAGCGCCGAGGCCATCAGGGCATAAATGACAGGAGAGAGACACGTTGGTGTCTTGCTCCTTACAGCCATTTCATTAGTGCAATTATGGCCATCAAGACAACCCAGGATGCAACCTTGCGCAGGCGTGATCTGCTCCCTGGAGATGCATCCGGCAGATGTGAAGCCCCAGCACGGAGGCTCCCGAGCCCTGGGTCTCTGCCAGCCCACCCACCACCCGGTGCCATGCTCCGGTTTCCATCTGCCTGTTCCAGCCACCCCCCCGCCTGCATGCTCCCGGTTCTGGCCCCTGTGCTTGCGCTGAGCGACAGATTGTTCTGCCCCCTCCCCTGCTGCTGCCTCCCAGGAGCTCCAAGCACAAGCCTGGCCTGGTGGGACCCATGCTGGGGGGTTCGGGGCTCTGCAGGGGCTCCCAGCAGACCCACAGGTCTCCTCTGTGAGACCCAGGAGGAAATCACTCCCATCACCCACAGGATCATCACTTGAGTCAAGAATCATTGGCAGAGGATGAAAACACGTGTGTTCAGGCAGGACCTGCCACGGCAGCTTCTATCAAGGCTTTTATTTCCCACAGCTGCTCCAGACACCACTTAGCAGAGCAAGAGCATCTGGATATCAAGTCCTGGAGCATCTGGGCAGCGTTGGTACTGCGCAGCTTGTGCACTGGCTGAGCACAGAGAGAGCTAACCTGGGCCAGACCTCTGCAGGACATCACGCCCAGCTTCCCTTTCAGGCACCTTTCACCTGAGAAGGGTTTGCTGGAAGTGCTGACCCACCAACGGTGCCAGGGAAGAAGATGTTTAACTCCCAAGTCAGTTTAATGGCACCCTGTGGCCAGGAGTTGCCCAGACCTCCAGCTGTGACAGGAATCATTCAATCTCTTCATTCCGAATTTGCTCGGTTTAATGCCTGTTCCTAAGGCACACTGCTTCTCCATCACATCAGGAGCTCCCATCTTCACTGTGTCTTAACACCTTTCATATTTTCCCCATCTCAGGCCAGTAATTCCAGTTTCTTGGACTCTCTTCCCAGCACAGCTCTGATGACTCCCGTGCACATGAAGAGAGATTTTTGTCACCACCCTTTACAGTTCTGCCCCCTTACTCTGACTTAACCCCACAGGCAGCTCCCTGAAGAGCTCCACTCTGTTTGTCTGAAAGGTTTTCAGGCTCTGAGAGGTCCTCATCCATCAGCCGGAGATTTGGCAGATTTCCTGGGACTGTCAGTTCCCAAGAACAAACAGCTGCAAAGGCACCATCCTCTTCCCGGAATCAGGGAGGAGCACACATGGCTTCAGCCCATCGCAGAGGAACAGCCAAGCACCAGAACTGCTGCCCTGGAGCCAGCAAAGCCGAACTCACAGCCCGTCCCTGGACCGAACCGGTCCCCAGCTTAGCTCAGAGGCAGCAGCCATCTCCAAGCAGCATCTTCATGGCTTGTCCAGACCTGGAGCTGAGCCAAGCAGATCACGTGTTCCTATCAGGCACAGCCAAGGACACTGGACTTGTGTCCTAGGGGACACAAATGCTTGAAGCCACAACAAGAGCCTACCCTTTTGTGCATCCCTGTGTACAAACCACCAAGCCTTCAGCTGCCCACCGTCACACAGCCTGTGCTGTCCGCACACATCTCCCATGAGTCCTCCAGCCATGAACACACCTTGCTCCATGTAGGAGGCACCATTCCCACACCTGGCACCAAGCCCTTCACCAGTCCAGCCCTACGGCTTGTCCAGCCAGCATGTCTCTTTGGACTTGTAAATTAAATGCATCCAGGCCTGTTCTCCAGCGTCACCCAGCCCATCAAACACTCTTCAACCTCCACAAGTGAGCTCAACACACAAATTGCTCCTGAGCACAGGCCCTGCCCAGCTAAACCTCCTCATGCTCATCCAGGAACAGTTTGGGAGAGCATGATTTGGAACTAAACCCATCTAGAGATGGTGGCCATGCAGTGACAAACCCTGCACTGTTGAACTCACTAGAGCGGGCGTTTGGCCTCCATATCTGCAGGGAGACATGGAAGGGAGAGTGCTGAGCTACGAGTCCTGGTGAGCTTCAGCGATGCCTCCTGCAGCACAGCCTGGCAGGGGAGACCAACAGCATCTGTACACAGGGACAGGAGGTGCCCATAGGGTGTTGGGGACCAGTGGTGCAGCCAGTTGGGAGCAGGAAGGTTGTGTCTACTGCCTTGTTGGGCAAGAGCTGCTCACCTACTGTGGTCTATCAGCAAGTTCTTTAGCAGGTTCTTCATAGAATCATAGAATGGTTTGGGTTGGAAGGGACCTCAAAGATCACCTCGTTCCAACCCTCCCTGCCATAGCAGAGACACCTCCCACTAGACCAGGTTGCTCAAAGGCCCGTCCAACCTGGCCTTGAACACTTCCAGGGATGAAGCATCCACAAGCCCCCTGGGCAACATATGCCAGGGTCTCACCACCCTCAGAGTGAAGAATTTCCTTCTAATTTCCAATCTAAATCTCTCCTCTTCCAGTTTGAACCCATTACCCCTTGTCCTATCACTCCAGGCCTTTGTGAAAAGTCCCTCCCCAGCTTTCTTGTAGCCCCCTTCAGATACTGGAAGGCCCCAAGAAGGTCTCCCTGGAGCCTTCTCTTCTTCAGGATGAACAACCCCAAGTCTCTCAGCCTGGCCTCACAGCAGAGGAATTCCAGCCCTCTAATCATCCTTGTAGCCCTCCTCTGGCCCCACTCCAACAGGTCCACATCCTTCTTGTGCTGGGGGCTCCAGAGCGGGGTGCAGTGGTCCAGGG
>VZZY01009355.1:4410-50697 GCA_013400335.1 Eurystomus gularis
GATGTTAATGAGGTCCCAGTCAATGGCTCACCTTCCGGCAGAAGAGGACAGCTCCGGGCAAGGGCGGGGTGGGGGGGGAAGAAAGAAGGCTGGCGACAGCAGCAAATGCAGCGACCCTCCTCCTGCGAAGCCCAGAGCAAGAGAGCCAGCAGCTGACTCCGCCCCCTCTTTTATCAGCCCAAATCTCGGGATATCTCTGTCCCTCCACTGTCCCTCTGCCTCGAAACTCCCAGATACTTTCTTCCCCAGGCCTTTGTTCTTTCTTAAGTACCCAGTCATTAGTATCCTAGTAACTTATGGGAAAAAATTCTATGGTTAAAAAGGAACAAAAGGAAAGAAAACCTAACCCCCAACAAAGACTTAAAGCAATGCCAACAGCTCACCTTCAGCTCAGCAATAGAGAAGCAGGAATTCGCCTTTGAGAGGAAATGGTACTGGAGCTAAATCAAATAGGAGCTAAAATGGTGACGTCTGGGAAAGGAAGTATGAATTTCTGCTAGGGCTAACACATGGCTGTAGGCCATGTTTGGCCTTGTGAAAACTCCCTCCTCATAAAGAGCTTTCAGACATGCAATTTTTTCTTCCCATCTTGGGAAGCAGAAGATTAGGAAAACAAAATAAAAAACAGGCAAAAAAAATGAGCAGGAGGAAAAATAATTGATATAGTGAACTTAAAAAAATGCTCTTTTATACATTTGGCAGTGTTGTTTGCCATCTGACCATTTGTCCAAATAGCAATACACAAAATCACGTAACAAAAACTACACAACATGCTGAATGGGAATAGTGTGTGGGGAGTAGGGATGCCACTATAGTTTATCATCTGAACAAGGGAATCTGCTCCAGAAACCTGAAGTCTGAGTTGAGTGGGAACTCTCTATTACCTGGATAACATTGTGGTGATCATAGAATCATAGAATGGCACCTTTAAAGATCATGTAGTTCCAACCCCTTGCCATGGTCAGGGACACCTTGCACTAGACCAGGTTGCTCAAAGCCCCACGACATGATGTTATCATGTTTTTGAAATGAAAATATACCTGGACTCAAAAACATTTGAAGTGATCTACTGCATTCTTTTAATTTAAATCAAAGCTGGCATTTCCTCTCTTACATTTTTTTCACATTACTGCAGGGGATCAAGCATCCTTTTAAAAAATGCATGTCTTATGTTTTGCATTTTAAGAGAAGAGCCTTCCTCCTAGAGTTTCTACTCTTGTTTTGTACTGCAGACAACTTCTTCAGGCATAGTCATTTAGAAGAAGTAATAATAGCTGTGTATCTGAGGATACTACTCCCTGCATTTGTCTGTTCCTTTAGTCAAAATTGTTGCGTCTTACTTAAAACCAGAGTAAGAGAAACAACAGCAAGGATCTACGTTGAGAGGCAGATAATAAAATCCACTGTGAAATTCACATAAAAAAATTCTTAGAGATTATTCTGTACTTCACTTAACAATATTGTTAGCATACTATTAGAAGATAAGTTTTAACTTTGAGGTTAATGGATAAACTTTATAGAAATTAGCAATAAAGTTTCTTCCTGCTCTCCCTCAGATCTAGAAAAATAGGACACCAACACCAGTAGCTAGGAACAGAGTGTAGTACACTGCATTGCAACAGATTTCTGGAAAAATCCAACAGAAACATACACACCTGTAAGAGCTAAGAAAAATGTAGGTGAACGTACTGTCAGTGTCAAAGATCTAAATAACAAAATAATTATTTCATGTGTGTGCAAACATTGACACAAATCCTGGAAAAAAAAAAGGAAAAACAAAAGTCAGCTTCTATATGCCAGAGTTTTATGTTGAGGATGAGTGTTTAAAAGAAGTAGAAGTTTCATTTCTCTTGAGAAGAATAAGCATTAAATTCAGTAAGCAGAATCATTACCCTAAGGAGAGACTGGAAACTTCAGAATTAGTTACATATCAAACAAAACCAGTACCTTATGCTACTTCTTTTTTTTTTTCTTTTAAACAGAAGCTGCAGAAAAACAACCACAGCATCACATAAAGGAGAAAAATGCTCATCTTAACATACAAGTTCAGATATTTTTTAATGCTCACATTCACATTTTGGAGGAGATATCAAAACAGAAGGGTGTTTCTTCTCTTGTCTTTTGGTTTTTTTGTGTGTTTGTTTGTTTGTTCTTTCAAGGGGTGTACAAGGCTTACATAGCGTTCCTAATTTACTGCATGTAGTAATTCTGAATCAAATGTATGTTTCTATATTTGGAAATCCTTATGGAATTGGAGCCATGCTCCCATTTTACCAAAGAGCTTCAAGGAAAGTTGCCCAATACAAGATTTAGATAGGTAAATTATTTCAAGAAAGTGTGCGTCAGTCAAACCATTTGGAGTTATAAATACCTATATCTATATCCAAAGACAGATATTAATGAAAATGGGAATTTGGTATTTCTGGCCCTAGCTTGGGTTTACTTAGGAGACCTCCTTACAGACTTAATTATTGTCTTTAGTGATCTGTCAGCTTTTTAAACCTTTTAATTTAAAGTTGCTTAGGTGCCAACATCCTTAGTAGTCGAAGTAGCTCTATCATTGTCTGGAACGGCAATAGCAGCAGCTCCTACTTTTGTAGGACTGATGTACTTTATCTCTGTGGTTCCTTGGACACATCCTCTTCCTCTGACCAGTATTTTCTGACCGCATTTCAGTATTTTCACCTTTGACCATTCACCTTATTATCTGGAGCAACAGCAAGCAGAGAATGCAGTGAAGAGGGATGGCAAGGTGGGACTGACTTGAAGCAGAAGAGAAGATAAAATGTCCAGAGATTGCATGAGACTGCCACAGCTGGTGCCACTCTAGAAGTGACACACTGAGGGCAACTTTGCAGGGCCAGTTTGAGTAATGGCTCCTGGCACACCCTCCAAGTCCCCAGTGCCTGGTGCAACTCCCTGAGGCTGGGGCAAAAGCAACCTCAACTGTGGGAGTTATACTCTGGTTGAAATATTGAGTCACCAGCTGAAGGAGCTGTAGGTGGTAGTGAGCAGATTGCACATCATCAAGAAACGATCGACATGGGATAGAGAGGTTCTTTGGCAGAACCTGCACCTCACATCTTAATGGTTGGACTCAATGATCTTAGAGGTCTTTTCCTACCTAAACAATTCTATGATCTCACCACTCTAACAATTGTATCATATCCTGCTCCCATTTTCTATTTAAGAACGATAGACTGCTTGGGTTGTTATAATACCCTGAGTTTGAAGCAATCACAATGCTGCTTCTGATTTCCTTTTTAAAAATGTTTTCTATATCACCAGTAATGCTTTGCAAACAATAGTCTGAATCTTCTTTCATTCTATGCCTTGGAAGTAGTAGAATTATTGAAATTATCTGTACATCTTAAGTATCATACCTTCAACCACTGATGTTCATTCAGAAAAGCACCTAATAAGGACAAAAGATTTCTACCTTTCATTTCACCGCTGCCCATGGAATGGACTATTTTTAGGATATTTTAAAGCAATCTATTACATTAAGTAGTAATCATGTTCCCCTAATATAAAATCGATTTTTCTTTATTCTCATACTCCAGATTCCCTTCTGGGAGGTACAGTATCCCTGGTCTTTTCCTATCTGATGCTATACATCAGATATCCCCTGAGAATTTATTTGTATTACCAGAAAATGAGAAGGAACATAAAGCCATCTGGTGCATAGGATTTGGGGTTCACCAGCTGGCCTCTGAATTATCTGTTCTAGGAATAGCCTCAATCCATCTTGCTTGATGCTCAGTTTATACCTGTTCAAATTCACGATCTTTAGAGAAGTTAATCCTCAGTTAATATGGTAAGAATTAAGAATATATGTCATATCAGTCAACTCTATTTTAAGGAACTAAAATATCTGTTTTGACCTCATTGTTCCTATTCAGTCCATTCACCTATTTGTTATTAGTATTTTGAAACTATTAAAATATACACTCGGTATATTTTTAATAAATTTTTTAATGCCAGCATAACAGGGAAAGTGTATACAAATGAGCAACAAACAGCAAGGAATGATAGTATTGTAACTAAATATTTTTTCGTTTTGAATTTTCAGTTACATTGACACATTTGCACAAAATGTTTTAATTTATCATAAGCTGTATTTTACATCAGACTGCTACTTAATTGTAGAATTTCAGTCAACTACGGCAATAAAATTTTGAATGTTTAAACATTTTTCTTAACTTTTTGCTAAAACTGGAAATATTTGGGAATAATTTTTGCCTGAAATAGACACTTTATATACCTTCACTAAATACACAACCCTGCCACTGAAATCAAAGAACTTGTATGATAAACAACATATTTCCATGGAATTAAATAGATTTTTATTCAAAGCAGCATATTTTTCCTAATTCCAATAGCTTTTATCCAAACCCAATTAGTTTTCAAAAGCAATGTTTTTTAATTTGTATCAAGATGCTTTTTTATCACATTCGTTATTTCACAGTCTGATACATTCAACTAAACCTAGCAGGTATTATTTGTAGAAACAAATTTCTGTGAAACCCACTGAAAGTTAATTCAAATTTATGAAATTTCTTTTAGCAAATTAGGTAAATAAAAAATAAGCTGCATTTTTATGTGTCTTAGAGTTACATTGATGTCTTATTCTGAGAGGACATTAAGTCATTTTTAATTAATCCATATTTACTAGTTGTAATAATCACATTTACAGTGCTCAAAAACAATACAGCTAAGGGTGGAGTGGAAAAAACATACTACTTCATTTTAAAAAAAGCAAAAGAAATAAAAGAAAAAAGGATAATTTAGTTTTTGTTCTCTTTTCATCGTAGAATAATAAGTTACCTTGAAATTGCCAACTAGAAAAAGCAAGTAATAAGTATGGAATCATAGAATGTTCTAGGCTGGAAGAGACCTCTAGAAGTCATCTGGTCCAACCTCCCTACACAAGTAGGAACATCTCTACCTAGGCCAGAGCCCCATCAAGCCTGACCTCGAATGACTCCAGGGATGGGGCCTGTACCACCTCTCTGGGCAGCCCGTTCCAGTGCTCTATCACCCTCATGTTAAAGAACTTTTTCCTAATATCCATTAGGAAATTAACATGTTTCAGCTAACACTGAGTGAGAGAAGGGGCTTTTTCAAGTAACTATTTGGTTACTGGGGGTAGTGTGAGTGTTTTTTCCTAAATCATAGACTAATCATATAAGACAATTCCAGTCCAAAGGGTCTTTAGAAGATCTCCAGTCCAACTCCCCACTCCATACAAGCAGGCAACCTTTACCACTGCCCTTATGGGGAAAAGGTTCTCCTTATAGGGTCAGGATGCCTCTCAGATTTCCATTTATTTCCATTGTCTTTCATCCTGTTCCCATGAACAGCTGAGAAGAGCCCAGGTTCACCTCCTCAATGACCAATGTCTCTCCAGAGGCTTCTCTGCTCCAGACTGAGCAAACTCAGGTCCCACAGTGTCTCCTCACAGGGCAAGTGCTCCAGCCCCTGCAATCCTGGCTTGATTTTCCACTCTCACTCTCCTAAGGAGAGACTGCAAGAAGATCACCCACTTTCTATATTGCACAGCTCCAGATACAAACCTGGAACACTGAATAGATGTGGCTTCTACAAGCAACAGTTTTTAAAAAGCCAAAAGTATATAAAGACCTCTCTGGGCAAGAGATGAGGAAAATTTAGAAAAAAGTCTGTATTTAGTGCCTGGAGGATTTAGATAAATAAAAGCAATGCTTATACATCCACGTCATTCAGCTCATTTACTCAGGTTCTCTGATTGACAGACAGACGAACATTTAACCACCCATGGATAATTCATTCTTCAACACAATTAATTTTTTGATCTCTGTGCTTGCTTTGACATTGATGAGCATACATTTGGCTTTCCTCAGCTTTAATAGGAATAGAATAGAATAGAATAGAATAGAATAGAATAGAATAGAATAGAATCATAGAATAGAGTCATTATGGTTGAAAGAACCTCCAGGATCATCAAGTCCAACCTTCATCCCAGCATCTCTCTAACTGCTTAGACCATAGACTCAAGTGCTACATCCACTCATTTTTTAAACGCCTCCAGGGATGATTACTCCACCACCTCCCTGGGCAGTCTGTTCTTGTGCCTAACCATTGTATGGCATCTAATGTGATATCCGTTCTTCCTTCCTCTTTCTCGCCTCCTCCTTGATCCTCTTCGACGTGTTCCCCTGACCATTTATCTTTGCACAAAAGTACAGCAGGATCCTGCTCCTGTCCTCCCTCCCTGCAGGCTCATCTCATCTTTTCACCTTCTGCAAATCCCCTATCTACTCTGACAGTATCTCCTAATCTTCAGATTTTTTACATTTCTCCTCCAGCCAGTCTCACATTACATTCTCTGTAACACTTCTGTAGCTATATTTGTCACACCTTGTCTGAACCCCTGCTATACAATTTTTGCCAGTGACATTTTCAATCTTCATTTACTTTGCTCCACTGCATTTAGCTCAAGACCAGGAAGGTAATATGGAATCAATCTCTACTCCTTTGCACACCTTTGTAAGATTATTACTAGCATCTCTACTGCTAAGCCAAGGAACTGCCATTGTATAACCTCCTCGTATTTCAAATTATGTAAATGTATACTTTGCGTTCAAACATTGTAATCTTTCTAGGATTTAGATTAATTAGCGGTCCTTAGTCCTTATCATTTATGGTCCTTATCATTTAGTCATCATTTATGGCTTTCCTTTTTTTGGTTCTCTAAACAGACTAGTTTATCATTGTAGGTCCCTACCAACAGAACTATTATTCTATTCTACTCCTATTCTATTCTATTCTATTCTATTCTATTCTATTCTATTCTATTCTATTCTATTCTATTCTATTCTATTCTATTCTATTCCATTCCATTCCATTCCATTCTATCACCTTCGAGCTTCCTCCTTCAGACTGTGGAAATCACAGTTTGTTCATATTTCTGACCAGTTAGTTATCTGCTGGTCACAACTGTCTTTCCAATCTGTTCTGATACCCTCCTCTTCCACTTCTGCATTTTAAATTTATATGTCAATAGTATGCTGTCAATATAATTACATTCCTGAAGTTCATTACATATCTACCTTTTATAGAAAAATAGAACACCTAAAAAGTAGTATAAATATTGAAGTGAAATTTTAAATACATTCTACACTTGTGTACATGAGTCTCGTAGGGGTATCTTAATTAAAGTGGAAGATATTATAAAATTATTTTATGCAGACTTTAAAAGTATTTTCATATTAGTCTGCTTTTGTTAATCAATTTACCTAATGATAATTCAAATATAGTTTTATTTCAGTTAAGTTTCTGTTTCCAGCTATTAGGTTTTATTAGGTTTTGGGGTTTTGTTGTTGTTTTTTTTCCTCTAGGTAGAAAGTTCTTCTCTTCTAGCACCATTGTGTGATATTTAGCATATCCACATTTGTTGAAAAAGGAATTAAATTCCTCTGTGCACTTTTACTTGTAATTCTTACTTTAAAAAATATTTCTAAATTAGATTGATGCTGTCATCATCTACTGTGGAATGATTTCACTAATATTATACAATGGCCTTCCCTGAAATACTGGAGATCAAGAGTGAATTCTGGAATTATTTTCATATAGGGAAAAAGGCAGAAATTGCAAGAAGACTTTCTGGAGTTAAGAGAAAGTTCAGTGATTCAGTGTGATATCTACTCTTATTCCAGTTCTTTAATATAGTCAGAAACAGAGCTTCTTTATATTTTCAGGAAAACAGGGAATTAACTTATTTAAGATCCAATATTTCAAAGTTTAAGGACTAAAGGAAACTGAAATGTAGTATATATTGAGTTCCTTTTAGAAAGCTTTTTTACCATTAGAGCTCATATAGATAAAACTCTTGTCTGCTTTCAGAAATAGCCACATTTCTCTATCAATAAAACTATTTTAATAAACAACTGCAGTTCAAAAGGTGTCAGTTAATGAGACTTGGATATACTTTTCAACAGCCATTAGTTGTGTGCAATATAATTTACAAAAAATAAGAATTTTAATTCATTGCAATTGCTAAAAGCACTTTTAATCCATTGAAGTGTAGGCAGATCCAAGATTTATAGTTATAAATGTCCCAATTGCATGTAGTTCTGTCTGAATTACATTTTACAGGCACTTATCTGTAATTGTAAGACATATGTCAAAAGGACTGCCACATAAAAAGTGCCGTTGTACAATAGTTTAATCTGTACTTCCTTGTTGAAAATTCATAATAAATGTCAGTAGTGCTAGAGCCTACAGTCACACAGGTTTAACATTCGGAATCATGACCATGAAGACATATTCATGAGAAAAAAAAAAAGAAAAAAGTAAGGAAAAAAAGATCATGTTTAAAATTCCTTCAGTGCAAGCTAAAATTTTAGAAATAAAAACCTGTCTGCAGGAAAATACCATTAAAAATATAGATATAGAGTGTAATAAGAGAAAAATAAAGTGAGACTTCACCAGAATGAGAAGCAGCAATTTAATAACTAGGCTTTCACCACACTTGCTCATTTATTTTCTCCCTGTTTTGTTTTCAATTCTATTGAAGTTCTCCACTATGAGTGTGCTAAGACATTGGAACATGTTGCCCAGGGTGGTTGTGGATGCTCCATCACTGGAGGCGTTCAAGGCCAGGTTGGATGGGGCTTTGAGCAACCTGGTCTAGTGGGAGGTGTCCCTGCCATGGCAGGGGGGTTGGAACTAGATAATCTTTAAGGTCCCTTCCAACACAAACCATTCTATGCTTTTATGACAATTCTGTGATTCATGAAAACTTGTAACTGAAAATGTATAATAAAGGTTAAAGTTGACAAAAGCCATGACAGCAACAGAATTTTACATAATGAAGGGAATAGCGTTCACCAGGAATGAGAGAAAATGGAGAGAACTGTAACATCTAACAAATTTTAACTGGAAACGTTTTTGCAAAAGGTCAAGGGTTCCAAAAGTGCTTGCATTTGCTTAAGAATATCTCCCTTCCTTTGTAACAGATATCCCTGATCAAGAAGAAATATCATAATCACTTGGTGATTATGTCAATGGTATCATATAAGGCATACTGTTTTATTTACAATACACCTTGAATTTTTACCTCATCTTCTACGTTTCCCAACTGTCCTGTTCTTATTAGTAGAGTTTTCTAATAGATAATTCACATTTTGTCAAACCATTTAGCCTCTCCTAAATGTTTTTTATTTATTGAGGTTGGTTTTATTTTTACAAACTGAAAGAATAACTGGCAAGCTTACTTCGACTCCCAGTCAAGTTCTGTTTTTTTATCCTGACTTCAAATTCAAACCTAATATTCAAATGCTTTCATCTCAATTCAGCATAGCAAAACACAAGCGATAGTGTATTTCAAGCCCAAAATATACTGAAGTGATGCTGGCTATATATGCTTTTCTTAGGGTATATCAGAGGGAGCCAACAAGACAGGAATTTTTGTATATTACTTATATGGAAACTGATTATGATGGTGGTGACAAGGATGATCCTGAAATATACATATATACCTGCATGGAAGTTGGAGTAGATGATCTTCTGAGGTCTCTTCCAGACTCAATTATCCTATGATCCTATAATTACTTTTTTATTATTATTTTTAATATGAGAACATATAGACATACTGTGCCACATCACCAACATCTGATTTCACTGAATGCTTTTTTTAAATTTTTCTTTCTAGAAATGCCCCATACCTTACAGAACCGTGCCTTCCACATGAAAATAATAGTAATAAAAGTCCTTCAAAGCCCAGCACCTTTTCTTGATTACATTTTTGTCTCATTTGTCAAGGAGAAGAGCAACATTTACTTAGGTGAATGTTCTCAGGTCTGTGCCATGAATTTGTCAAAAAATGTCATGGTAAATATGTAGATGGTATGTGAGAAATTCTTTCTATTTTAGCAGTCTCTGAGGTTTTCATGAATTGAACTACTACTGTGTTTCATTGTTTCACAGTTAATTCTAAAGTGTTATGCTCCACACTAGAGGGGTGGAGAACATTATGGACAGCAGAGGGATTTATTTTCTTGTCAGGATAGCTTTTTTTCCTTCCATTCAGAAGGAACAGCAAAAACATCCATGTGTAACCATTAATATTATGAAAGCATTACCAAAAAAATGTAGGTAGCAACATATTTTTTCCATCTGTAATTCAATCATTGGATATTTATAGTTAATGGCATAAGACAGAATTCAGTGCTGTTTCCTGTCAGCAAAATCTCCATCTTGGTCTCTCTAAAAATGTTAAAGTATACCTTTAGGCACACCACAGTTACTCTAAGTAAAATCCTAGCTCTTGGTTTCACATGATAAAAACTACTGATACTGACGCTCAGGTCCCCTGAGTGTGAAACAAAAGTACATTACAAGGAGCTCTGTAACTGTATAGGCAGCACTCAATTTTTGCTTGCAACATCTGTAAAAAAAAAATAAATATTATTGGATCTGCGAAATAGAGGAAAATAAATAAAAGAGATAACCTTCTCCTGAGAATGCAGAGAAAATACTACTATAAAATACACAAAGGACAAAGGTTTATAAGGGTAAAGAACTGTATTAAAGGATAAAAGACTTCCTGAGCTTCTAAAATGCACAGCTGGTTGCACTGAATCCACACATGTGGAAGAGGTCTTTATTTCCACTTATAAGGTACCTGTGTTACTATCAAGTAGCTGTAATAACTATATCACTGTTAAATTTGTCCTTAAAAGTATTATCAGGGATGAGGAAACTCTGCTCTTTTCTATCTTTTCTCTGCTCCCCTGCTCAGTGGATGTATCTTGCCATTTCATAATGGCATATAAAGTTATTACTGATGTATTCTGTAGCACCAAGAAATAGTTAAGGTGACAGATCCTGTTGGATTTCTACAGTTATGGTATAAATGTTAAGTAAGGGGTAAATGAATTAATTCAAATCTATGTTATAAATCAGAAAAAACTTTTTCAATGTTGTTATATTTGTTCAGAAAAAGGGATGGTGGAAAAATTCTTGGTGGAACAGCTTTGTCTCCAAATGTATCTTTGTTAAAAATGAGTTATGTTGATTTTGGTAAAATTTTAATCTAGGGAAAAGTTAAAAAGAAACATAAGCACTTTACGGGTTTGTTCTTAAAATGCTGAACAACTCTTGTTTGTTAAGTTACATTTAATTTGCATTGTTTTGCTGCATTTCAACCTCTACACCAATGTATTACTTTGGTGTTTGTATGTATACAATGTTACACAGATTACCTAAATACCAGAACGTGCTCTGATATTAAACAGAAAAGAAATACAGAATTGAAATAGAAAAAAACCCAAAAATTCCATATTTTAAAGACATTATGGGAAAATATGCCTTTCCTTTTGGTGAAAAAAACTTTATCTCATACCAAAATGTCACATTTTCCCCTGAAATAAGAATTCCAAACACCACTAGCCTTGGTGAGGCTTCCAGAAAACTCATTATATGACTGAGTTCACAGCATGACTTCTGTGATTCTTTTAAATGTAAAAAATCATAAAGGATTTGACAAAGTGACACATCGTGTTGCTCTTGAACAAAGTGACATGCTCTTAAGATATTAATAAGTGAGATTGCATGCATGCTGGAGAAAAGCATATGAAGAAGGATAAGGATACAAGGAAAACACTAGCACCAGTGGCTTGAAATAACTAGCCAAGAGAATGCTCATTTTAGGCAATTCTTGGAGCTTTTTCTCCTCTTAGTGAAGACTAAGACATTGGCTTAGAAAATGCAGGTGAACTAGTAGGTAGCAGCAGCGTAATTTCCTAATCATGGTACCACTTTTGCATTGCCCTCTGCATCACAAATCAGAAATCCCCAGCTACTGTTTGAGAAAAGTTTTCAAAGCCTCCTACAAATTAGGCTACATATGGGAGAAAATCCATATTCATTAATGCCCACCAGCTGTTACACTGCATTAGGTATGCTCTTGGAGCACAAGTTTCGTTCATCCAAGAGCAATTCAGTTCATGGTCTCCAACCCTGCTCTAGGGTTTGAACCAAAGCACAGTTAGAGGGGATGATAAGGAGATCCAGCTCAAAAGTGCACTCTTGAACTGCATGAAAATGCTGCTGTAGATCCATCCTCCACCTCTGGGTCAGAAACAATTCACAGAGAGAAAGTTCAACAATGATTTCTAACTCTATTAGTAGTTAGTGAAAAGTTGCTGATAATTTACTGAAAATTTGTATCAAAGGAGATGGGGAGTTTAATCTCGATTTTGTTTGTAGTTCGCAAAGAATGCATATTAACATTGCTAAACATGCACATTAATTCAAGCATGTTGCACAAATATCTCTTTCCAAGGCTGCACCATCTGGTAAAGATAACCAAAACTTCTTTTTTTTATATATAGATATATATGCATACATGTAAGTAACAAAAAGAAGTAATATATACACACATATATTTCAGAGATGGCTCAGTTGCCATAAAGGAAGGATTTTAAATAAAGTTTAGGGAAAACTTAAAACCTATCTCTTCAGCTTATTGATGTGTTACTGGCGATGCTGTTCAGAATGTGAATTATTCATAACGCAGAACTGTCAGAAGTTAACTTTAAATACCTGAGGGGATATTTGTCAAAACAGATAATTTTGGGGTGTTCACATTTCAGCATGACGTTACCAAGAATCGTCTTTTCAAACGGTAAGATGCCTATGATGCTAAATTTGGTGTAGAAGAATATGGAAGTCTTTTTCATAAAGAAAAAGTTTGACTAGGATAAGAAGGAAAAAGTAGTGCTTCTTTCACTTTCCCAGATAAAAGATCACAAAAACAGATATAGGAAGGGAATATTTGGGTGAGACTTCATAGTTAGATGGGCAGGATGACAATCAAAAGGTCATTATGCAATTCTAACATTAATATTGCTATACAGTGATACACAAATCCCAGATAATCCTACTGCAGTCAACTATTTTATTACTTGCGGAACAGGAAATTTAATTTCACCATTTGTTTCTTGAAACAAAATTAATAGTTACGAAAAAAATGTGATGAGGCATTAATAATTGCCTTGAAAAATGAATTTTAAAAACCCTAATGTCCAAGAACCATATTTTTGTTATTTTACTGATAATATTGCTTTTTTTCTTCAGAATGAAGAAACTCACGTTTAACAAAGCACTTTCTAAGAGATTAAGCTATAATATTTTCTATTCAACTTTAAAACAAATCAAAATATATTGAAATTCTGATCATTTAACCTCTGTTTTATTTTTCTTCATTTCCTTTATTATGACTAATCATTTCAGGTTGCCATTCAAACATTTTCTTTAAACCCCAACTTCTTCAGAGGGTAAGCATTACTTTTTCTAGTTCAATACAGGTTTTAATTTTATAGAGACCATCACCTTAAAGGACAAATTACAGGAGACTGAGATTAATGCACAGCAAAGCTCTTCTTCTAGAGGCATTAAGAAGACTATACGGTAAAAATGTTTCGTGCAACCCATTTATCTGAGTTTATTTGTGCATGGTCATCTCAGCATTGTGAAAATGTCTGTCTTTTTTGGTGAAAAATTTTAACTTCCCTTCTTTCTCAATTTGCATAACCAACAGCTTTGTTTTGTCCGGGTCAGTAGTTATTCTAATTTACATCAATGTGTATTCCTGTCTAAAACTCTTTTAACAATCACTTCACACAAGTAACGTGGGTATTTATCTCACCTATCTGCATACATCTAACCTTAGTCATCTGTGTCTATGCAGGTCACCCTAGGCTCCCATTATAGAGAACAGAAAAAACAGTCACTTTTCAGACACAATTCATCTAATTTGCTTTCAATATCTACCTTAAGGTGAGATTGATGATGCTCTAGAAATACCTACAAGGGAGGTCTAGGGTGCCTAGATTAGATGAAGACATCCACTTTGTACAGGTCTGATTTAATTAGGTTTTTTTTTTCTCTAGATATATTACTATATAATAGAAATATGTGATATTCGTATAGGAAGGAATATGTTGGGTCTTTGTAAAAAGACAAAAATACACAGTATATAGCTTTCTTACAAGTGTTAGACAAAACAGAAGTGCTACAGGGAGAAATCAATGCCACTTTGGGACAAAGTAGACCAACTAGTTTTGAGTCCATGTGTTTACCACTTGAGCTTTATACTTTGATCCCATGTGATAAAGGGCCAGAATTAAATGACTGTTTAATTCAAGACTTGTCTTTCCCTCAGTTTTCTATTACTTTATCGTCACAGGTAACATTTGTAAATGTAATGCAGAAGGATTATGTTGTGCTAAACTGCTGTCTTCTTATATGGTATTGAGAAAAGTATGTATTTAGATTTTAAATTGCTTACTTATTATGCAGAAGTTCACTCCCCTATCTCAGTGTTTGTGCCAGGTGTAACAAAAATCTACTATTTTTACCTCCAGCTCCCTTTGCTAGAGAAGAGTCTATGCTTTGTTCCAGAACCTACTTCCTGAAGAAGATTGCTGCTGTGAAAAATAAAATAGCTCTTTTCTGCCAAGAGATGGTGCAGAAGTAAACCTAAAATTGTGTTTCTGGCTGCAATAGATTGTGTTCTATTATCATTTACAACAGTGCAAAGCCTGAGCTATTTGAGAAGAATGAAGTGAAATTATATGGCATTCCTGAAAAGAAAAAAAAGAAGGGGGGGGGGAGCGGGGAAGGAGAGATTTCATCTTTCTGAGGCACAGACGGAATATCCACCTATATCTGTACTGCTTTGGGCTCAGGTTCACCAAAGTGATCTGGGTCAGTCACATTAACGCCATAAACATAACATTGAACACAATAACCTAGTAATAACACACAAATTCTTACTTCACCACAATAGAATTTTAACACATTATCTTTTCCAAAGAATTTCCTCCATCATCCCACCTCTAGAACAAATGTTTTCTGTCTCTTACTCACGAGTGACCTTGGAACTGGCTAAGCATGATGCTTCCTGTTGCTTTTGAATGTAATGAAGGTCTTGATTACAAGATCTGATACAGATGCATCAGCAGCAGATGACTAAGAATCATAGAATCATTGTGGTTGGAAAAGACCAACAGGATCGTCAAGTCCAACCTTCATCCCAACATGTCCCTAACCACTAGACCATAGCCTCACGTGTTCCATCTACTCATTTTTTAAACACCTCCAGGGATGGTGACTCCACCACCTCCCTGGCCAGTCCGTTCCAGTGTCTAATCACTGTCTCAGTAAAGAATTTCTTCCTAAGAAGACCAAGCAGTTCCTTGCCCTAGGCATAGGGAAACAAGGACTTTACTTGCTCCTTCAAACAGATCATGGTGGAAATAAAGGTAGCCATGACCGTATCCTTCATATTCAACTTGAAGTTGCAGAGCAGAAAAGGAGTAACTAGAAAGGGCTAGTACTCATATCATGACATTGGTCTGAGGGACCATCACAACTTTTCCTAACAACCCCTGTGTTTTTCTTGTCTCAAGGAACTACTGAAGCTTCAGACGTCATGTCCCTACTCTGGATCAATGCTTGAGTGGGATTTATAGAATCATAGAATGGTTTGGGTTGGAAGGGTCCTTAAAGATCATCTGGTTCCAATCACCCTTCCATGGGCAGGTTGGAACCATCTTATGGAGGTTTTATACGTCAAAAAGCTTCCAGTCTAACTTTGTTCCTTAGGTGTCTTCTCTAATGAAAAGAAAGAGGCAACATCCAAAGTAAACTGTGACACCCCTCTCAGAAGTTAAGGCCTTTGGGTGCCATGGGAGAAATGGTGTTGAGATGGCTTAAGACCATTTTCCTTTTTATACTGCCTGAATCAACATCACGCTGGTGGCTCTTGCTCCAGTTCTTCTGCACTAACCATGCCTGTTGGCTTACTTGATTCTCAAGCCACAGTGCAACCCTTCATGTGGACAGGATCGATAAGAGTTAGCCTGAGCTAATACAAGATTTTAAATACATTCTTTGGAGTTCTAAGAATCTGTTATTTACCTATTCATGCCTGAATCACCCATTTTGTTTTAAGAGATTAGTATTATCAGTGAAAAAATGCCAATAACTTGGATACACTCAAATGCAGTAACTGTGGTTTATTCCTATTATTAGGAATTATCCCATTATTCCTGGTTCATAAATGACATCAGTTAATTTATTCTGAAAGAACCATAGCATTGTAGTAAGAAGAATCTATGCTATCTGGTTCAAATTATGTATTATGAACTGAATATTAACCAAGGTAAAAGATGTCCCTTTCTACTGTGTCCTAAACGCGGTCTATATTGTTGCTCCTGGTCCTATTATTTCTGAAACATTAAACAAAAGCAAAAGTAAAATGATAATTTTATTGTATCAGTCATTTACAATTCTGTTAGACTCTAGTTTCTCTTCTACCAATTACAGATTAATGATCTTCAAATTACCTGCCTTATAGCTTCTTAGTTCAATTTAACTCTCATTATTTTTGCCCATTGGAATAATTAATTATACTGGGTTTGTGTTGACCAACCAAACCCAGAATTTCACTTGTGGTTTGGATTGGTGCTAGACAATATTTTTAAATACTTCCCCCTGAGATGTGTGACAAATACTGTCAGACTTTATAATTCACCACTGAATGGCTGAACTTACTTGTGTAATTCAAAGAAATCTACAAAGGCAGCATTTTCAAATTTGTTTGACTTCCTATGAAGAATGAAACTAAATGATAAAGAGCCTCAAAAGGATCATTTTTCAGAAATCTAAAGTAACAGTAAATAATAGATTACAAGAGAGTACATTGTTGCTATTGACTGCCTTTGATTGTCACTGTTGTAAGTTTTTGCACCAAAAAAGCAGTCACTGCAGAATTTTTATCAGAGCAATGGTACATTAAAAGCTTAACTGAAGTTATACCATCATCTTGTTGCTCCACAACATTGAATCCCGTGCCACCACAGGGTAACCTTAAGAGAGCAATATCTAAACAGAGATAAATTAAAGATTGTATTACTGTTGCATGTCCTAGTACAAAAATAAACAAATAATAATTACATACCATAAATGAAATCTGATGGGTCAAAACCGGTATGTGTTATTGCCATACAAAGTAATTTAATTTCTCTGCAGTCATGTGCATGAATTTTAGCAGTGGATTTAGCAGTAGTAAGGGACTTCAATGAGAGAGAGTTTTTCATTTTTTTCTTTTCTTCAATTATTTGAATTTTGTGTATGTTCTATTAAAAGTTTCTCCTATGGCATCTTTACTTAGCTGCTGTTTCTTATTCATTAAATAGAGATGTGAATAATTTTGCTAATTGTCAGCAAAGTTTATTTTAACAGTCCTCAGCAGAGCTTTGTTTTATGCTGCCCATAAAATAAGACAGTTGCACTGTAACCTAAAGAAGTACTCATCTTGAGCCAGTAAGTCAATATATTTTTTAAAGCAATCTGATATCCTAACACCGAAAAATTAGATCTGACCCTGGGTGAAAATAGAAGTATTTTATATCAGAGCAGCTTGATCCATTGTAGCTCTTCTGTGATAAAGAGAGGTTCACCAATAATCTATACCTGATCTACACCCCGAGTCCAAGACATTATTTCAAAATAGTATTTTTAATTAGCATAGACTAGATATAAAATATAATTCAGTTGAGAGGAGTTTGAATTCAAATGGTTGGATAAAAAGAGAGAATAGAGATCATTAGGGTAGAACTATCTAGGAAACAGAAAATACCACAAATGAGCACAATGGTCTGAGGTTTCGATGAAAGGCCAAAGCCAGGAGGCATCAGTCACTTAGATACTTTCAAAGAATATAATAAAAGAGTGGCCTGGAAAAAAGATAACCTATTCTGACATGCATAAGCCTAATAAATGTCCTGGTGCCAAAAAAAAAAATGTAAACAAAAAAATAAAACTTTCAAATACCTATTAGCATTTCAGATATACTCCATTTTTCAAGCACCTTTTGTAAAATTAGCTTATCTATGAAGTAAATCAAAACAATCTTTTCGCATTTATCTTTTCATTTACTCATGACATTATTCTGTTGAATGTACACTAGCTTTTCTTTTAAATGGGATTAATGATTGCTCAGAAGAGAATTCTTACTTTAATTCAGAAGAGATTCATATGACCTTGTTGAACAAGATTTCTCATAGAACATATTTTTTGGAAAAAATGACTTGCATTTTGCGGTGTACTCAGTCAAGAAAATCACATCACATGCTTGATAAATGCTGGCAAACATATTTATTTATTTATTTGTTTGTTTGTTTTAGGACTACTTCAAGGCCGCTTTTTTCTCACGGTCTTGCACCGTTCACTTCTGTTGAAAATGAGGATAAACAGGACCTTGGGATGTATTTCCTTCCAGATATACATTATTAGGAGTCTATATTCCATTACCAGTAATGAAAAGACACTTTTACTGATTACCATAAGGTAATAAATAACTGCATCTCAGCTACTCTTTGTTACATTCTATGTGCCTTTTCTTGTCCTACAATAACCCACAGCATATGTGATGTAATATGACAGAGATTGCCTTAATGAAAGAGTAATGACACTGAGGTTTTAATGGGCAATTCCAATCATATTTTCATGGAAACTTACTGTGCAAGCTGATGTATAACTACAGACTGGTAACTATTGATCTGTCAGAACTCTTATGTTCCTAAATGCCCACGTCCCATGGTCTTTCAAAACTACCTGCAGTAAAATTTGTAAATCCAAGACTAGATTTTTTTTTTTTTTTTTTTAACGGATCAGAAGGTTAAAAGCCTGGCACCTTCTTACTTCAATGGAAGTATGATAAAGTGATTGTAATGAAGTGAAATCAAAACAACAGGCTCCAATTAATAATTACTGCACCAAGGAGTTGTTGGGACAGGTCTTAAACACGTAAGAAACAACCCTTCTGTTATTGTAGGGTAGATGTGAATGTAGCATTAGGTTTAAAGAGTTTAGGCTGTTGCTATGTCTAACAGATGGGGACATCTGTCCCCTGCGACAAGGGGGATGGAAAGAAATGCATTCTGGAGATGGCTAAGTGCGCACTAGAACTTGTCTCCTGTAGAAAGCTACCACTGGAGTTTAAAAAACTTAGGAGAAACGATTCAAAAGGCCTGATGTATTTGGCATAATTTTTAAATAATAATCAAGACTCATGCCCTAGAGCATACTCTGCACCCTGATTCTCCTGTCCTGGTCCCATGAAGTCCTTCTAGCTACTGAACTTCAGCTTAAAGAAACAAATATTTCTACAAATCAACATAGGGCCTGAGTCAAATAGCCCCTGATGAGACATACCTACAGCCAAGGGCCTAAATAGCAGCATTTTTTTGAGGAGAACAAAGAAAAGTATCTTCAGATTTTGAACTTCAGGCATTCAGACATGTAAATTACTTCTGGGGGAAAACAAACAAGAAATCCTCCTACTGGGAAGATTTACCAGTTTATCTCTGAGATACTCTTTTGATAGTTTAATATTGAGCTTGTGCATGTCTAAGAAGGAAAGGCTTTAGCATAGTACATCCTTTGTACCCTCTCTGCACATTGCAACTGAACATAGCAGATGCAATGGACATAAAAAAATGCTACAAACCTCAGTGAAAGGATGAGAGACAATGGGCACAAATTGAAATACAGCAAATTCCATTTAAACCTGAAAAAGCCACCTTTTTTACTGCGATAGTGATCAAATACTGAAACAGGTTCCCCAGAAGAGTTGTTGGAGTCTCCATCATTGGAGATATTTAGAACCCAACCTAGGCAACCTGATCTAGATGACCCTGCTCTGAGCAAGGAGGTGGACTAGGCAATCTCCAGAGATGTCTTCCCCACCCAGCTGCTCTGTGATTCTGTGTTTTTTACCTTAGCTGCTTCTTGTCTCAGTGCAGCAGCATATAGTTTGGCCTTGACAGGAGTACAGCATACATAACATTTAGAAGGACAAGGAGCCAGTAGAAGAAATTAAACTGGTTTTCTGAAAAATCTCTGGGGTTAAACTAGTCAAGTACACTGAAAGCAACATATGAAAGAAGTGGCCAGTGCTGTGTAGAATGTATGTAAATAATAAAGGCAATATCTCAAACATTTGTACACATGCTATCAACGTTTGACAATTCAGAGGTACCTTTAAATGTAATACTCCTATGGAAAATTCAGTCATGAAGGCACTCGGATGTTTTTGTGCAGCAGCTAGAACTAGGTGGTTCCAAGTGATGAATGCTGTGTTTTATATCACTCGCTTTATATATTATTTCATTGGTATTAACATTTTTACTGTTGTTTCTTTTATCTTTGTCTTGTTCTATTAAACCCTCCTTATCTCAATCTACAGGGTTTTCCCTTTTTGTCCTGATTGTCCTTCCCATCCCACTGGGGTGGGCAGCACTGTGCGAGCAGCTGCATGGTGCTCAGTTGCTGTCTGGGCCTAAACCACGACAATTCTAGAATGTTTGAAGAAAGCACTTGTACTTCTTCACAAAAGGGAAAGCATACACTGTACCCATTACAGCTTTCATGCTCAAACATGAGAGCAGCTTGCAAGTGACTTCAGCAAATTCCTAAATAATATGTAAAGGTTCTTGACACATTTCAACACAGAACGAGTGTAGAAGTGGAAACAACAAAATAAATCCTGAACAAACTACGTCAGTGAATATGGAGAAATGTAGAAAATGAAGGCATCATCAATGAGAGCAACGCGACTGTGTCTAACTGAAGCGTGACACAAGTCGTTACTAAAATTGAAAGTCTTTTAATGCCAGTGGGCCTTTAAACTCTAATACTGAATCTGAAAGGTGAAAATCTAAAGTCAGCAAGAGCTCCAACTCTGAAACTGAAGCGAGAAAACCCAGAGGCAACATTCATTCAAACCCTGATGATCAGTCTGAGAGAATAGAGCCCAAGGGCAAAAAAATTCAGACCCTGGCACTAAATTTGAAAGGAGAGAGCTTTAGGCAGGAATCGTTCAGGCCTTAACAATGAGCTGGGATGGATAGATCTTCAGGACAGCCCCCGCTCAGGACCTGGGACTGGAAAAGTAAGGAGTTAGCAGGGGACTGTGTGTATCCTACAGTCTTTGATAATGACCCTCTCTGAACCTCTGCTATATTCTAGCCATTACCAAATACTGAATTTAAATGCATATGTTGCACTGAACACTAAAGGGTCTGGAAGTAGAACAAAGTAAGGGGAGAAGTAGGAGGGGAAACACAGTCCAAGAGTGATACTACAGCCTTCAGCGTGCTCATCCAAGCTACTGCTTTACATTAACAAAACTGATCGGTCAAAGAGTTTGTCTAATGGGAGATATATCTCCCTATGTCTAATCAAACAGCACTATCTTTTTTTCAAGGCATGCAAAATTTGCAGTAAAACTTAACAAAAGTGATTTTCTCTACACCTTAGATAAGCTATTTAAATCCATTTGCTTTGTTTTTGTTTTACTAGTATAATCACAGAATCACAGAATCGTTATGGTTGGAAAGGACCTCCAGGGTCATCAAATCCAACCTTTCTCCTAGCATCTCTCTAACCACTACACCATATCCTCAAGCACTGCATCTATTTGTTCTTTAAACACCTCCAGGGATGGTGACCCCACCACCTCCCTGGGCAGTCTATTCCAGTGCCTAACTACCCTCTCAGTGAAGAATTTCTTCCTAATATCTAATCTAAACCTCCCCTGACGCAACTTGAGGCCATTTCCCCTCGTCCTATCATTACTAATTTGAGAGAAGAGACCAACACCAGCCTCGCTACAACCTCCTTTTAGGTAGTTGTAGAGGGCAATGAGGTCTCCTCTCAGTCTCCTCTTCTCCAGACTAAACAAACCCAGTTCCCTCAGCCGCTCTTCATAGGGCATGCTCTCCAGCCCTTTCACCAGCTTCGTTGCCCTTCTGTGGACCTGCTCCAGCACCTCAATGTCCTTCTTGTACTGTGGTGACCAAAACTAATAACACCCAGGCTGCCTAAGTCACAGAATCCCAGAATGGTAGGGGTTGGAAGGGACCTCTGGCGATCATTTAGTCCAACCTCTCTGCTAAAGCAGGTTCACCTAGAGCAGGTTGCACAGGAACGCATCCAGGTGGGCTTTAAAACTCTCCAGAGAAGGACATTCCACAACTTCTCTGGGCAGTCGGTTCCAGTGCCCCATCATCCTCACAGTAAAGGAGTTTCTCCTTATGTTTAGGTGGAACTTGCTGTGATCCAGTTTGTGCTCATTGCCCCTTGTCATGATAGGACAATGGCACCACTGAAAAGAGACTTGTCTCATCCTCCTGATGCCTGCCCTTTAGGTATTTAGTATTGCAAGATCCCCTCTCAGTCTTCTCTTCTGTAGGCTAAACGGATCCCAGTCTCTCAACCTTTTCTTGTAAGAAAGATGCTCCAGTCCCCTAATCTTTGCAGGACTTCACTGGACTCTCTCCAGTAGTTCCATATCTTCCTTGAACTGTGGAGCCCAAAACTCTACTGCTTAGATAACCAGGAATCTAGAAAAGGGATGTTTCTTCCTCATCATGCAACCTTGACTTCCTAAATCAGAATCCTAATACATACATAAGGCAGTTGAGTGAGGGAAGTATCCCAGAGGTCTCTAGAGAGCAGCTCAGAGCCCCAAAAGTGGTCAAATGCTCTGAAGACTCAGTTTATGAAAGAAGACTTTGGAGTTGTGCTCCCTGGAAGACCTCTGTCTTCCAGCATCTAATGCCATCAACACCTGGTGACAGGTTCTTATAACCAAAGCACAAGCTCTGGAATAAACCTAAAGAACTGCTAAAAGCAATGATATCTCTTTACAGGCAGAAGTATCTATATACCTATGTTCTATCACATACTGAATTAGGTTTCATTGTTTTGCTTTTTTTTCTTTGTTAAGAAATATGTCCTGTTAAAGGCATGTCTGCTTCTCAGAGGCCAGCTGCAACTGGTTTTCCATCTCTACAGAGGTTTGTCATAATAGTTCAACCATTGCAAATATATGCTTGAGTGTGCTATTTTTTCATAAGAAACAATGAGCTTTCAAGCCTTTATTCTCATTATCCTCAAACTATTTTCAGTTTTAATTTAGAAATGAGATGACTTGTAAATTCTTCCTGTGTCCACAGATTCTCTTTCTTCCTTTAATGAGGCAGCAGTTGATGCCTCTTATTGGGAATGTCTGACTGTTCTGCTTCACAGCAATACTTATATATTCAAGAATTATGGAAGTAATCATGCTCTGTAGGAATATGTCCCACTACAACTAGTGATATGGTTCTCAGATTTCCAATTTACATGTCTTAAATTAATGACTGTTTACTCTGCTGTATAATAAAAAGAGTAGTTATCACTGGAGCTAATTCATTACACAGTACTTTATTTCTGAGATTCACAGTCTTTCCATGTGCAGGACACAAAGTAAGCAATTACAATAAGCTTGTATCTGTCAAGATACAAGGAAACGTTTAGAGTACCTTAAACCAGTCTTTGAAAAGACACTTATCACCGTGTTATTTAAAAGACTTTTAAGGAATGTATTTGTCATTTGAAGGTGATTATAAAAAAGTAAATTGGGAGAAACTGAGGGAAGCAGTTTTAAGCACCAATAGTCTAATTTTTTAATATAATGCAGATTTAATTCACTAGTAGTTTCATTTATTCCACTTGTTCAGCACTGCCTTCAGCATTTAAGGGAAGGTCAGACTGAATGATGTTGCCTGCTCTCCAACATAGCCTTCGATAAATAACCTTGAACATACATTTTATCACTTTTGCTTCTTATATATGAAAAATCAGAGCATCTTTATGCTTCAGAAAAGTTAACATCTTGTCTTTGGTCTTTGGACCAAACCGAACTTACTGGGTTAGTTGTAAGCAGAACAGCAGATGCAAATAACCTACCAGAGGAAGAAAATCCATCTAGAAAGGGAACTATCATCTGCCTGTTTGAGTTTATTTCCAGCTTGCAGTGTTGTCTCAGATTTAAGGGGAAAGGGATAAAAGGGACTTTTTAGAAACTTTGAGCTAAGCATTTGAAATAGAAAAATACTTCCACTTTAAGAAGAATATAATTGCCTAGTAGATACACAGATACCACTTTAATGACAAAGCTTAAATACAGACAAAGAAGGGACTTCCTCCAAATGTTACCCACTTTGTTATTTTTATCATAATTTTCAGTGATGAAAAATATCTAAATACTATGCCTAAGGTATAGGATGAGGTACTAGGGCTTTTAACAGGAAACTACTGTTGGTGAGCAACTGGTAGTGTTCATTTAATACACATGCATATGGCTGTGATGCTGAAAGAGCAACACAAGTGGAGAGCATTGTGACGAGGTAAAGAGTTGTGAATTACAAAACTGTCAGTCCTTTTCAAAACTGTTGGTAGTGTTCACCATTACAGTATTTAGGTCCTTAGCTGAAGCCAGCGGAGTTGGGCTTTGCTTCACAGTTTGCAACGGAAGAACAAGGGTTTAAATATTGTTAGGAGGCTTTTTGCAGTGTACATGTATTTTCATATGGATTGCCTTCATTGCCTCTCTTAACTACTATTCTCAATTCAAATTAAGTTAGACTCCAGAACTCACAGTGTTTTATAAAGAAAAAAGTGTATGTGTATTTCTCTCTTACAGGACTCTGTACTGCTGAACTCCCAGAAATATCTATTTATTAAGGTAAGTTTTGTTAAATACTTTAAGTATTATTATTTTTATATTTTTCGTGTAAGTTAAGTGATTGTCTTTTTTTCCTTTTCTTCAAGGCAAATAATGAACGTATTATATAAAGGGAACATTTTGCAAGGCAGATTATACAGCAGTCTTCAAACTCTCAGTAACTAAAAAGCCACTGGTACATTATGGAAGTATTGAAAAATAGCTGATTATTATATAACAAAGGAAAATAAATTTCTGAGCATGAGCAATTTCATGCTCTCTTTTATAAAAGAAGTTGATCTAATAAAAGACTTCAAAACTTTACTACCACAGTTTGAGAAATATTATGGTAAGTATAACATTCTTTAGTCCACAAAGCAAAATAATAAAAGAATGCTGAAATCCTTTACTGTGACGCAAAACATTTTCAAGACACAGTAACTTATTTTTCAGTTCAAAGTGTGAGAAAATATAGTTGAAACTGTAATTTATTAAGGTCTTTGAAGTAATAACAAATATTCTGAATTTGCACAAATAATGTCTGGTGGCCAATACTATGCTAGATTAAACAAGTCTATGGAAATCTGAATCAAGGAATCACATTAGTGAAAGACTTACTGAGAATGATGTCTCAGACACTGAATTAGCATTTTGGCCAAATATCAGAGCCATAGTCATGATTCTGAAACTCAGCTTGTCTAGCTAAACACATTTGACTTCAACAGCAACTATATATATGGAACTTGTTTCAGCATCTGTTCCCTCTTGTAGTTTAGGTCATCCTCCATTCAGTCTGTGAACTTGTCTAAACACTCTGGCATCTTAGGAAGTACATGCTGTAGCTGTGCATTGACTGTAAAATCCTTTGGGCAAAATAAGAGACTTGAAGAGAGTTATGCTGAAAATGACTTTACATGCATTATTTTATTCTGCTTCTGAATAATAGATGTGGCAGCTTATTCTTGTGTTATTCTTGAGCCTGCCATTGTAAGCAAAACTAAAGAGTATATTTTTATACGTATATTAAAACACTATGTGCATATATATGTATACACGCAGTTATTTAAAATCTAAATATGAATTTTTAAATACAATCCTGATTTAGTTCTATTGCATAGGACAAGCAAATTGGGAACCAAGAGCTCTTACTGAAAGATTTAAAGGTGATATGTTCTTTTACTCAACTTTTCAATTTACATTTTAGTAATAAATTCCTGGGTAGTTATTAATGAAACTAAAGAAAGTATTTTTTAAATAAAAAGAAATTTACTCTTCATTTAGTAAGATGTGAAATCTTTCATTTGCCTTTTATTTGCTTATGGGGGTAATTTCTCAGCAAGCATCTCAGAACAAATGAAATTTCAATTAGGAAGATATACAGTGTCAAAGTACTCACTTGAAATTGTAAAATACAAAAATACAATAGGAAAGAAAAAAAATTAATAGTCATTTTTCAAATAATGAACCCAACCCTTTAGAGTTCAACACAGAAATCCATATCATAAAATTTCAAAAGAACATATTGAACATATTGGGAAAGGTTTGCCACCTTTAACAAGAACATTCTCTTCTTTTGTCATATTTCTCTGCTTCTTTTGAGAAAATACATCTGTACACAAAACACTGCACTGCCTCGACAAACAAAGCAACACTCGACATGAATTCATGGATAGAAAGCAGCGTCAGTGCCAACATTCACTATGTAGCACGTTAACATTCAGCATTAATATCTTGAATTAAAGCCTAATAAACTCATTGGGAGTATTTCCACCGAGCTCAGTGAGCTGTGGATCAAACCCATGATGTCCATCTCACTGTGCTTCTCAGTAGGCTTTGCATCAGGCATGACTGAGTGAGCAGGTGTTGTGACTCTACCTGCTGTGATTGGATGTAGCGCTCAGTGACATGGTCTAGCTGATGTCGTGGTGTTGGGTCATAGGCTGGACCTGATGATCTTGGAGGTCTATTCCAGCCTCAATAATTCTGTGAGTCTGTGATTTGACATCACCAAATTGGGCTCAGTAATGCAAACATGAGTATGATTTCCTTCTAGCTGTGGTCATTAAAGGTTTTAAAGACTGTTTAACAGGCAGTGATGTTAAGGATCACAGGCTCTCCAAACTCCCACAGCAAGTGCCTTGTACGCTCCATCTTTCCTTGGACTGCATAGCATGTTCCTTCCTCTCCTGCTACAGTGTTTCTACTGTAACACTGGAAAATTAACAAATTATTCTGAAATTTCAAGAAATTATCTGTTTGAGGATGCAAGGAATGACCACAGAACTACTAAAAAGAGTTTAATTACTATGAACTCAGAGCAAAGCATCTCATGTGTTTGTGTCAGCAAAACCTCCTTGGAAATCAGGATAAAGACTCTGAAGAGACCTGTGCAATGGCTTTCCACAAACCTGCTATACAAATAGAAATTACACTTTTGATTAATGGTCTGAACAGAACTCCAAGGGGAATGTTCTTACTGCTCCAGAGGAAGAGTAGAGCACCCAAATCAAATCGTATCACTTAGTGAATAAAACAGTGAGCGTATCTCATCTTTAAAAAGTCATTTATTGCTGTCACTCCTGTTGAGCATCTATCTCCTTAACTCAAAACTCTTTTTTTATTTACAGACCAATTCAGTTACTGTGGAATCAGTGCATAGGGAATGTACCCAGCACCTCATGAAAATAAAGTAGCATCCAGCAAGATGTGTTTTATGCCAGTCCAACTTCTGGCAATGTTTCCATTGACTTACAGGATTTTTTTTTTAGCATTCTGCAAATTAAATGGAAAAACCTAAGGAACACTCATCTTCTCTTGCAGCATTCTTGTGTGTGGAAAGGAAGATTTGCATGTATTCATATTCAATAGAAGTGACTGGGCAGAGGATAATATACCTTCATGAATTTTAAAGCTTTCAGACACCCACATTTCTGTTTTAGCACAACTGCGTTGCAGATAATGCACTATGTTTAACTCTTACTAGAACACCTGCTTCGTAATGCTCAATCTTGACATTAGGAAACTAATTAAAATGTATCAAATTCATAATACTCCATCATTCTGTGTAATGTGACATTTAGTGCTAAAGAGCAGCTATTGAATGACACTTCTGGTGAATGGAGCCAGAATGTCTGGTCATTAGATGATAGTAGCTATATTTTAGGTAGTAAACAGATGTCAAATGAATTCATCAATACAAATAAAAATCTGCTTAGCAGGATCTAAACTCAAATCTTTTAAAGCGTCAGTAATTTAACTATGCTTTCCATACACAAAGAATAAACTTAGATGTTTTGCTTGGGATGACCTTTGGTTCAGAGTGCTACAACAATAAAGCGAGGAAGGGAGGAAAACAAATGTTCAGGAGAGTCTCCAAAACCAGAACTGTTCCTCCTTCTCTTGTGATGGGCTACAGAACCTTCTTGTAACTCATCAGCCATCATCTTCTGGACCAGCAGTACACACAAAACAATATTGCTACGATAACATCCAGTACAAACACACACAACCATTTCCATGTTGATAGTCCTCATAAATGAGGAGATTGAATGAACAAGTATATATGTGTAACTGAAGGAACATAATGTAACTAGACTACTGTGTCACCTTCTCCACGTTGTTCTTTTTTCACTTTCATCCTTCCTATTTAAATAATGAAAAGAAAATGAAAGCTTATGGGCTCGTCTGAATCCGCATAGTGCCATTCCAGATGCTTTGCTTTATCTTTGGAACTCAGTAATATTTAGGTAAAATGGAGTCTTGAATTCGGAAACCAAATTTTCTACAAAGAATAGAGTCCTGGGTTACGCAGAACAGAATTCAACAGAATCCAGACTGTGTAGCCTGAAATATCATATACAATTCCCTTGCACTTCTGCTGTAAAAAAAATGTCATCCAATCTTTTTGTCTTCTTACAGTGATTCTCCTAGCATATTTTCCAGTCAGGTTGGGTTTTTGAGTATGATGATGGCTTTCCTCAGCATGCTTTCAGATGCAGAATCCTCCTAAAATTTAACATCTCTGTATAAATTAAATCTTCTACAAATGCTGGAAAAGACCCACTACTCATGTACTTTTCTCTGGATTATCCTACAGATATCCTGATTTGCCATAGAGTACATATGATTTATTTCTTCTGGGCACACAAAGCTTTGGGGTTCTCTGTTAAACACACATCGTCTTCAGTCACCTCCCATCACCCAGTTCTTCACTATTTTCTGTGACAAATCAGAAAGAATGGTGACTGAAAAACACTTGTTAGTGAATGTTGATTCAAATAAAAAGGTGGGGGGGTTTTGCAGGAAAAGTTTTAATTTTATTAATTTACATCCTTAAAAGAATTGAAAATTTATTTTTATATTTTTATTTTTCTGCAAAATTGTATTTTAAAAATGTAGTTAAACCCAAAGCAGTCTTGACTTACTTCAGACACACAAATTTTTAGTATTAGATCACTAGTTACTATTCAAAGTGCAGCCTTTTATATATAAAAGTGTAAGAAAGCTCAAGGGCAAGAAAGTAGTTTTGATATTTCAGATTTGTGGAGAAATGGAGGAAGATTTCCCCTTCACCTCTACAAACTATTTGGTTTCCCGTTAGTCTTTTCATAGCTACCCAGAGGTGGCAACTTGAGAACAGATAAACTGCTGCATCCCAATGAAGGGGGGGCCAAATATGACCTCACTATCTTGGCCAGCTATGTTATAAATATAGCATTCACGCAGCGTGGAGCTCTGGCTATATTTTCCTTCTCCCCATGCTCTTTGAGGTGATTTGTACTCTTCAAGGAAAAATATCTACACAGTGACCAGTTTTGCCTTAGCCTTTCACAGAACATAAGAGGACTTTTCTCTTGACCCCCCAGTACTCTCAACACAACTAGTCAGAAACTTGTCCAGATGAAATTACACAGACCTATTTTTTGTTATTGTTTTTGTTTTCCTCTTTTTCCACTTCTCTCTGGATTCGCTTGGTATTCTCTTGCTGTATAATAGGCTGGCCTACTTCTTTCCATTTAACATACTTTTAATAGTTTCATCATGTATAGTCAAATAAATCTTGATGTCAAATCTATCAGTGTTGCTTCTCAACAATGTAGAATTCTCCTCTATAATTATACTTCTGCCTTCTTGTCAACAACTCCTCAGACTATTTAAATATCACCTGCATGATCCTGTTTATAATTTATATTTGCTTTCATATTGTTAAGCAAAACTTTGTTTGAACTTCCTGGTGTAGTTCGTGTTTATCATGTAGGTCTGAGCAAATTGCCCACTGTGTAAGGGGGATAAACTGTCGCGAAAAGCGGATGCTTCTAGCTGCTGTTTTCCAGGTATGACTGTGCTACCTACAATCACACTTTACAACAAAGTGGAAGCAGACTGGCTAGGGATGAGGTGATCTGCAAGAGGTTAATTTGACAGAGGACAGAGCTGCAGTTTTTCACATCTCTCCTTATTAGTTCTAAAGTGAATGGAGCACAAATTGCAGATAAAGTGAATTAAACAGGGTGAGGCCATAGAGATTTAAGGTTCAGGATGGAGTGCTTGGACCTGTTGCTGGCTGTTTCATTATTTTCTCTTTAGCAGGTGCAGTCCTGGCAGCAGAACTGAGGACCCCTTCTTGGAGATTCAATTATTAGTGGCAAGGAAGGTTCCTCTAGCATGTCCTCTGTCTCCATCCAGCAGCAAGCATCTAATTCCTTTCTGCACAATCACGCAGCACTAACCATGCTATGACAATGTACCTGTGCATTTGCATCCTCCTTGACTCCTCACCAAACTGAAGCCATGACTCAGACGTGAGGAATGAGCACAGAGATAGTACAGCAATGAAATTAATCCTCTCACATTTTAGCAGAATGGGTGTTATACTTTAATTTTAATAACACGACTCTCAAAGAAATGGTTCAGTGACATGCATTGTGAATGATCAGGTCAAATTCTGGTGGGTTGTGGGACTTGTCCATGTCATCATTGTTTTCCTCTGGCATGCTCTAGACGTCTGCAGGCTGAACATAGAGTTTTTAATTGGCTTCTTGCTGGTGCCTAACTCTCCTCCTACTCTACACAGGGAGTCTAAGTTCTATAAAGCATTTCTAGATCCTATTCTGGTAGTTGGAAGTGATACTAGTGATACATGATACCTTTAATAGATTTATTAATTAGTCAGTTCTTCTATAGGTTCAGTATTCCAGTGTAGATAACACAGGGAATGCTAGGAAAAATAATAGAATAAAAAGAGGTCCAGTCTGCTACTTCATCAAACTCATAGCCTAGACTTTCTCTGCAGTAATTACCCTCTGAATTTTCAAATCAATTTTTAATTTTCACCTATGCTTTCACTAAAAACAAATACTTAAGAAGTAGCGACCATGTTACGTTCTCCTATTTTCTATTCCTGTTGTTTTCTGAAGTGACCATGATGGGAGGGTGAAGGATGTGCTAACTGAACTAGCAATCATGTTTTGGTGACTGTGTCCATGGTCAACAACTGGCACTCTGGTACTGACTGAGGCTTGCATAGATTCTCCTATTTCCAGAAGTCTTTCGAATATTAAGAGCTGATGTTTTGACATCCTCCTGCAGCTGGGTCCAGATGTGCTGGCATGCGTCAAATGGACAAAGTGCCCACAGTTTCCCTATGTTCCACATTCTTTGTAACTACTGCAGTTACTCTGCATGTCTCTTGCTGACATGTAGATGTTGGTCTTAACTATTCAGAGACAGTGGCTTATGCGTGATTTAAAAAATCACCAAAATTCATTGCTGCATGCAGGAGGGGTGTGCATGGGTGTGACCCTGTGTACGTGTGTGTAAAGAACTCCCCTCCCAGTCCCTGTAGTGATGTAGTGGCCCTGTGGCTGATGCTGTGAAGCAGGAAATCCAATTATACCTCACTTAGCATGCATAACTAAAAATGTTATTACTGGTCATAAAATTATCCAGCCCTTTTAGAAAGCAAATCTATGAACTGTGTGACTGTATTCCTCAGGCTGACTTCATGCTGTGCAAGGAAGTGCTCCCTTCAATTTGTTTTAACTTTGCCTGCATTATGTAGGCCTCATTTCAGTGCGAGAGAAGGCTGAGGCAAAGCGGTTAATTTTCATTGTAAAGTGTCTGGGAATTTGAGCTCAGGCAAACTTCTGCCCCCACTGTGACTGTGCAGAGCTCTGCATCTACTATATGACATTTCCCAAATCAAAGCGCCACAACAAGAATATCTGTTTTCCAAATGTGTCCTAAAATGAAATGTCACCCCTTTGATGAACAGCTTCTGTAGCAAAACAGCGTGTGTGTGACCAAATGGCAACAGACCACTGTTTACACAGAAAAAGAGCATGATAAAATAAAAGGATGCTGAACAGTAACTTACATCTTATTAAAAAAAAAATCCCCGTTAGAACCACATTCTCTTTTAAAACTTTGAGCATATACAGATTCATCATCTTGACAAACGAGTTAGATGCATTAACAAAGACCGTCACTATTTATTTTGCTGTGAATTCCTCTCAAAAAACTTCAGCTCCCAGGGAAAAACTCACTCAGAGCCCCACAGAGGACAGGCTGCAAACCACAAAGGTTTCAACGGCAACTCATGCGGATTCAGCCCAAAGCTCTGGGGTTTCTTCTTTGTCTGGCTGGAGGGATATTTTGTGTCCACTAAATCAATTCTTCCCCCCCCAGATTCAGCACCTTGGCAATATGAGTCCTAACACGACTTCAGTCTTCCCAGAAATATCTCCTGAACATTAACTTCTAAAAATGTATTTCAGAATGCAAGCCTTTGAGGATGCAAGTACAAACTAGTTTATTTGGATTTGGAGAGTGGAAAAAAGTAATGTAGTTGTGAATTTCCCCATGCTGCTAGTAAAGTAGACAAGCTTAATGGTGCAGTAAAAAAAATATTAATCAAAATTCGAGTCAGATTTTTACACAGTGGTAACAAATAACACAGTGGTTACAAATAACACAAAGGGGATCCCAATTGAGATTGAATTCTTGCAAGACGACTGCTTCTTAGCTGGCCAGACTGTCCTCAGTAAGTCTATCTCAGAAGTCACAGGCAACAATCACAGTTTAAAGTCTTCTGAATTTTACTCACAACTCTGAAAATAACATCAGCTTTCCCTGTGCACTCATACATACACTTGAAATTACTGTTTGGGATACAAAAACAGTGAGCTTGGCCATCTTGGGTACTTAAAGATCATTTTCTCCCCTCCTTGGTTCACATCTCATCTAGTACGGGCTCTGCAAATTGCCCAAACATTACCAATTGCTATTCCAAAAAGATGTGCACGTTATCTGCTAAAAAAGCTGTTACCTTTTTTTCTTAGTCAGTCACAGACATTAACTATCATACAAGAAATCTGCTTATTCTGAAAGCTCATAGATTTTATTACCTTGGCAACAAAGTGATCTGTTCAAACTGCTTTTTGCTGTCAGTTTTAGAGATTAGAAAAAGCCATGAAGAGCAGATGAACAGACCTCTTCCCTCGTACTTGCATCAATTTCTAGAGGTTGAGGAATGTTGCGAAACTGAGAAGTCCCTGGTTGCTCAGAACCAGTGGTAGTAAAGAGATGAACTGGATTAAAATAAGATTTTTAGTTTTGTGACAGTCAGTAATAAAATCCCACTTGGGAACAGAACTTTATTTTCAATATCCCAAGAGAATATTCTGAATCTGGAGAAGAAAAAAAAAATGGGAAAGAAAATATTTGAACAAAATAAAATGCTTATTTTTTTCACACAAGTCTTTGGATTTTCATTAACAAATAAGCATCTAAATGCTGTCATCAAAGCTTGCCAAAAATAAAAAAAAAAAACCCAAATCACTTCATATGGAGGACACTGTAGCTCTCCATTTTTCTCAGATGATTGTGGTATTTGGCTGAGTGTTTCAAAAGGATGAAAAAAACAGTGGCAGTTACACATAGACCTAATTTTTCTGTGCTGTTGCGTTGGTATATGACCCTGACCAGCAAAAAGCCTCCCACCCCAGCAAGAGGATGAGATAGAGCCAAGTTCCCACAGGCCAGGGCCCCTATCCCTGCCCAGATAAAGATTTCCATTGCTCGAGATAAGACTTGTAAGAGATTTCTCTTACTCAAACGGCAAGGGACTTGCAGCACAAGCCTTTAAAATGTTGAAGGCAGCAGGCTTTACTGAAAAATATGACCGAAGCTTGATCTTTCTCTGGAAAACAACCCCACAAATGGCACAGCAGGGATCCGTATTAATCACGGCACAGTGACTTTGGTCCCAGTCACAACAGGTTAGCAGATATTTTTGTGGGTTTTCTGTCAGCCTTGTAAAATCAGTATGAAATATGAAAATCAGACAAGGCTCTCTCCTAAGTATGATCACAACTAATAAAAGAGTTGGAAGGGAAAATTGCCCTGAGTTGCAGCTTAGGAGCCTCATCATGGGCTGCAGTAATAGAGGTAATTCATCGAAGTGGGCACAGTGAGTGAACCCTGTGGACATTTTCTGAGTGGTGCACCAGCCAGGAAACAGTATTATTCACCAGCCTCACATGGCACTGGTTGCATCTTCATCTAGTCTCCGGAAAATATATAAATAGGGACATGATTTTCTGAATGTTTTACGCTGTTGAAAGTGAACTACATTTGACTGAATCAAACAGCTTGTTGAAAATTTGTCTATCATGTATTTACCAGACATTTGATATTTCTGTGGTTTTGAAAATAAGAAAGAGAAAACCTGATAGAAAGAAAGTATTTGGATTTAGAAGACAGAAACCACAAAAGTGAAGAGATTTTAAGGTTAAGGAGGATGGCTTTTTTAATTGTTTGACTGAAATAAAAACCAGTTGTAATTCCAAAAGCACTATTCCATGCCATGAAGTAAAGATAAGGTGTAATTATCATTCCCTTCCTAAATACTTGTCCAGTTCTTCACTTAAGATTAACTAAAGTGCAGTCAAGGTTAAGTGTATGTTTAGTTTAAGACTGCGTATGAAGTTGCTCAGAACATGCGTGTGTGTTTCCTGAAGTCAAAACTGCCATCACTGCTGAGTTTCAGCATGGCCAACACATAAGCTTTGTCTGCTCTGTGGGCAGGGTCTGGGTTTTCTCTTTCATAGACCATCAACACTTATGAGAAAAAGTCAGTAAATTTGACTAAAAGGTCTATCTTTTAATTTTTATTGCTCTGAATATACAAAGGAACATGAATAAGTCACCACCTGAGATCTAAATGTGTATGAGACACTTGTCTCCTATAGGACCTCATATGGAGTTCTAACTAACTAGTTAGTCATTGAGCTGCAATTAAACTGCGTTCCATCAGCTCCCACTCCTATTTTTTCTTAACATTACTTTTCCAACAGCTTCTACATTTTCATGTGATCCTTTTAAACATCAGTTTTAGGTCTTCTTCCACCTCTTGCCGCCCTTGCCAATCGGAAGCAATTATGGGAGACTACCCATGCTCACAGCTCAGCTTTCCTGCCCAGATTGTAGCTGTAACCTGGCACCCTGCAAGAATTGATTGGTCACTCAGATCAAAAACATTAAATATTTAAAGTGGCACCACACCATTCATAAAGTGAAACGTAAAGTGTTTATTTACTCTCTGCTAATTATTTTAGTCCAAGCAGGCAGACTCAACTGTTTACATTATTAATTAAACCTCTAAAATGCGCTAAGGACAGGAAATGTTCTTCTCTGCTGGTAAGAATGCTAAAGAATAAGCCATTATTTTCATTAGCTGTATGATAATGTGAAAAACTTTTTCTCAAAGTTATGCCAATACAAAGCTAAAAAAATCATATCAGTCCATATTTCCAAATGCCGAGTTTCCTCACAGGTCATGCGATAAATATCCATATACAACTTGTTCTAGTGATCTATTTCTTTACAACTAAATTTATATTTTCTATAGGAACATTACATAAATACTTATCACTGGGCTTTGTGATCCAGAACACTGTGCAGTGATGGAAATTGTGACCAAAATTCACATTCACGCTGTGCAAAAACCCCAAAGAGTTACATGTTTTGATACAAAGGTCAAGAATTTCATTGCACAACCTGAAGCAATGCAAATTCCTGAGCTGAGATTTTCACTGATGACCTGAAACTCTGTTCCACTCTGTCAAAAGTTTAACACAGTGGTCGAGTGCTGATTTGCAGTTTAGGACCAGAAATACTCAAAATTCTCATTTTTGTGAGACACAGGGGAAAAGATCCAAAGGGAATGGAAAAAAGACTTGTTACAGCATGCAAAGAGCTGGTATAGATGTAAGTGCCCAAGTCTGTGAACTGCAGCTTTTGAGTGTTGCAGAATATAAAGCCTACCACTCTGCTGTGTGTCTCCACAGGACTCTGGAGCCTAATTATAGAGCTGTATGAAAAAGTTCTGCTTGTCAGCAGAACTGACGGGGGGCCGGGGTGGGGGGGGGGGGGGGAAATCCACATTTTTGTGCATTCACAGAAGAATAAAATATTTGGGCAGAAAATCATCATTGCTGCAGATGGACACTTAGAGAACAAAAATGGGTAATTTTTGTGCAGCTCTGCTTGTCACTAGCATAGCCAGAATACATTTGGTAGCAGATTTAAAACCCAGCCTAGAATTCCTCAGTCACTGTCAGTGGGCAAATATGCTTCATAGGGTAGTAGGAGTTAAAAGTTGCAGGTAAATTCAAGGTGGGGGAGCCATCCTAAAATGAGAAGGCAGGACTGCACTGAATTTAGCATTGCTGCACTTGCGTATGCCACCATGGAATTTGGCTCTGGATGGTTTTGAGTCCTTCTGAGTAAGGATTAGCCACAAAAGCCTGACCACGACTACAGCAAGGCAAAAAGTGAGGATATGTCCATGTCATAGCAATGTGGAAAGAGAACCAGAAGAAGTGTAAGACATATACGCAAAGAGCATGTTATTGCAAACAGCAGTCAGCATTTGCTAGTGGCCAATGGACTTCAACTGCCTCTTTTCATTATATTTAAGAACACACTCTTTAAATGCATGCTTTGAGTGAGATGCAATACACACATGAAAAAAGCTCCTCTATACCCAGAACATGTCACAAGGATCACTGAGGTATTTTTAGGAGACATATAACTTGACAGGATGGTAGGCACAATACCTCCGATTCCCAGTGGTGCTCAGGTGGCAGCCTCAGTATCAAAAAACCTCAGTAACCCCGATCAGTGCTCTGTGTGTGTTGTGTGACCCACCATATCTCCAACAGAGGGGCTATCCATTTGCAGGTGCAGGTCTGCGACACAGAAGAGGGATCATTTCTGTGGACTTTACCCTTCTTCCCCTTCCCTTAGTACTGAGCAGAGAAATGGGAATTCATCATTACATGGCCTCACCATCTCTATACTACTCAACCTGTGTTTACAGTGTCTCAGTGGAAAGCCTGGCTCTTAAACTCAAGTTCTAGTGACCTGTGCTTTCAGCTTTGGATAAGTGTTTTTCTCTTAAGCTTGTTAAATGTGGTGTGAATTTAATGTGAAAGTGCTTTTTTCTTTTTTTTTTTTCTTTCTTTTCCCTCAGCATCCTCTTATTTGGCAGTCCTTGGAGTGCTAGAGAGTCTCTTTAATGTATCTCAAGCTACAAGGACTCTGACTTTACTGCATTAACAAAATACACTTATTTCCTGCCTTTATATGTGGCAATGGGAGTGATGAAGGGTTGTATTCTCAATACTTCCCTCATCTCCTTCTTCTTTGTCTGACACTGGCAATAAAACCCAAATTACAGAAAAGGCAAATCAAGCATACAAATTAAGAAAACCAATTTCATGCCAGCCAACATGTAGGAAAATCTCAGGTGATGAGGAAATCAAAGGAAAATGGCAATAAAGGAGTCTGCATTAGAGAGAATAAAAATTAAAACTAAAGTCACAAAATCCAGTCATCTTTTGTACACTAGTAACTAATAAAAATAAAAAATTAGTAGAAAGCAACAAAGAGCTCCTGTGGTAGGAATTCTGTCCATAATCTGCCAAAGTTTCTACTGACTGAGCTGTTGGACTGTTTTCTTAAACAAGGAAAAAGGATTTCTTCGTATATCTCTGAGGTGTCATAGAATCTGTCAGATGATATAAGGAAGTTTGATAACTCTATGTCCAGCGCGCTTGATTCTGGAAGTTAGTTTTGTTTGGTTTAACTTTTATTTTCATGTTAATGGATAGGGTTTTTCTCAGCCAGTTCAAACAACAAGATTAGGCCCAATAAAAGGTAAACATTTGAATGTGCTTTGCTCTGTTACTTCATACATAACACTGTAATAAAACCAGAAATGATAACAAAAAGTCCAAAATCACTGCCTTGCATAGATCTGTTTACAGTCTGTTTCTTCCATTGACAAGATATTCCAGATGTTATTATACCACCTACAGGTAGATTTTAGAGAAATACTTGGGATCCCCTAAGCTGCTTAGTTACACTCCTGTAGTCTGCAAAAAGCAAGCGTGTCCATTCTGGTTTTTGGAGCACTTTCTCTTCACCCATATTCTTTTGACTTTAAACTAGTCCCCACAAAACCAGCTCCCTGCGCTCATATCTGGCATCTTAGATAAAACATGAAACTAGCATGCAGTTGTTGAAATAGAAAATATTGTTAGTAAATACTAAAATTCTCAACTCTCATGCCAACCTACATACTAGCTCTTATTTTATACAGAATGTCACATAGGAAGTTGTCATCATTTTCTGTTGAAGCAAAATAACCCAAAACTGTGTCTCTTTCTCTCCCACTCGATTTTTGTTTACAAATCCTATAATGCTTCATAATCACGCACACATTGTTTATAATTTCAACAAATTTTTGTAAGCTTTGAAATAAATCCCTAGCAAATTCCTTTACATTCCTTTATTAATTGCCTTTACAACTGAAGTCACACTGTTTCAAAAGAACTATTTTGCAAAGCTTGACAGAGAAGTAATCTTGATATTAACTTATTTAATGAAAACTTAACAGACATAACAGAAATCTTGAACAAGTAACTTCTGGTGGTAAATGACCTTTCAAGGGTGTAATCTTTAGTACTCCCTGTGAGAGACTGAACTCCCATACACTTAATGCTTCTCAACTTTCTCAATCTTTATTTATTTTCTAGAAAAGGACTTTGCTTTTTGCAGGGCTGATCGACCAGTCTAATTGTCCTGCTTCTACTTTGCAGGAAATATGAAAGAATTTAATGCAAATTCAACTGAATTATGCTACCTTGATCATGAGTATTTTCTCCTGTTGTTAATATGCCTTTTGTGCAAACTTCCCTCTCCTACCTGATGCCTTCAGTAATGTCTCAGTTCATTGCTGATGACACTCGAATTTCCTCCCGAGATGCTTTGTGCAGTCACAAACAGAGGATTATGCCCATCAGTGAATGACTCAGGCACAAAGTGATTGATAAGACAAATAAAAACTTGGGTGTTGGCAATCAGTCAGTTGTGATATGCAAGGGAGGAAACAAGACTGCAGATATTCAGCTATATATTGTGTTTTCTAAATTATTTCTTTGTGTGCCGATGGCCCTCTTAATAAATTATCCTCCCTCGTTATCTGATCTGCTTTACATTTTCAGTTTTGCCTCTTCTCAAAACCATGAAACAGTCAGTCTTTCTTGATGAAGATATTTCAGTGTCCAACCTGCATCCCCAAAGTCCGAACAGGAAGTACTACACAACTGGCTTTGAGTTGAGAAGCTGTGCACAGACACATCAAAGAGATGTGATGGCATCAGAGAAGTCATAGCTGTATTCCCAGATTCCCCAAGCTGAGTTTTATGCAAGCAATAATACATGACACTGCATATGTTACAGTGGAGCAAGAACACCTTGGGCGTCCTGCATAGCATGAGACTGGGAAATCAAGAGCTGGTATCACCTCAGATGTTGCAGAAGTCAAAAACCAAAGAAAGAATGATACTATGGCACAAGAGTAAGTATATTATTTGGTTTAACTAATTATTTTTGGATTGACCAAAACAAAAGTTCTAATAAGGAGGACGTACCTTCTAATAGAATCTCATGTGGAAGTCCATATACTTGTTTTTAATAAGGTTTGATTTCCATGAGATTTTGGAAAGCTGAAGAATGAATTAATTTAGAAAAGAATTCTAGAAAGTATGCATTTCAGAAGTAGCTGTGGACTGCTGGTACAGGTTTCAGGCAAATTTGCAAGACATCTTGTAGCACATATGTGTGATCATTGCACATGTCATAGTGCTGCAGACCGTATCTTGGCTTTTTTTCTGGTGTGGGAGGTGATCTTGAAGAAATCTGTACGTGATCATGGTAGCATGGCTATGAAGCACAGACGTCTTCCCTTAGATGTATGCTTTTCAAAGACCGCAAAAAAAAGCAAAAAGGGAAAAGCTCTCGAGTTAAGCCATACGTTCTTTGACTGAGGGACCATTTTGTGCTTACAGCTCCTAGTACAATGCAATCTTGATTTATGATTATAGTGCCTGGTTGCTATGATGATAATAATAATGATACGGTTTATAATGGAGTCAGGGAACCTTGCTAAGCAAACAAGAAACCTATGACAATCAGAGTTCTAACCTAAATGCTATTGAGAATGGACTTGTGAAGTGAATTAGTTGGGACAAGTGCATTTTAAAGTGGCATCTGCATTTTTGTAAATAAATGTAAACAGATGCATGTACAAGTGGTGATGTAACAGAAAAATCTACAATTTAGACATGCAATTGGTGAACTGTACATCAAAGTAACTTAAATAGTAACTACAGAACTGTATCTGATCATTTTTTCAGCTATGGAAGCATGTATGTGCAACCTCAGATGCAAAGTTTAGTATCATTAATTCAGTCCGGAAAGTGGGCTCTATAATATTCCAGGCAGTGAATGCTTGTGGAAAAGGAACTAGTAAGCCTAAAAAACCAAAGTGAATGGAATTTTAATTTGTCTCTGTGTCCAAAATTTCAAATGCTTGTTTGGAATACTACTACATTTTTGTGTGGTAGGCTTACTGAAATTCCTACATAGGAATACAACAGCTCATTAAATTTTCACTATTTTCTATTTCATCCATTTCAGAATCTGTCTATCTTTTCCCCCATCCAAGCCACCACAAGAAAAAAAAAAGCAAAGATAAGTGAATAATCCTGATTATATCCCTGTAATACGAACATCACAAGCTGATTGACTCTGCCAGAACAATAATGCTGAATGTCACAAAAGTCTTCCAGCATGTCCTGAATCTTTTTTTTTTTTTTTTTTGAGTGACTACAGTACTTAACTTTTGGAAAATGTTGCCTGTGAGAACCATCTCAGAAGAAGAGGTAAAATACACACTGTGGCTTTGTTGACTCATTTTCATGGGATTTTGTTCATTACACTCCAGGTCTATGTGGAGATCTGCAAACAACTGAGAATAGATAGCATATGAAAGTCTGTGGAGTAAGATCATGGGGAAAACTGGTCATCTTTCAGAAAAGATAAGGCACGTGTACTTAAACCACTATGAATTAATCACTTTTTCCAAAAGCGAATTTCTGTTAAGCTCTTTGCCAATTACTGCTTAGGTTTGAGAGACATTTTCAGGGAGATTATTGCAACAAACACATCTTCTGGATATGTGCTTTTTATGGCTAAGCAAGAATTGCGACTTTTTAAGTTTAGTGTCTGAATGCCTTCTCAAAACAATACTATGAGGGGGTTATGCTGTTAGACTAGTTTCTTCTGTTACTATGACCACAAACTCTTTTTCTTTTACCTGCCTGCCTGTGTAGCTACTACTCTTGGTTGAATACACTGCTAGAGCACACTGGTTACAACCTATAGCATGAATGTTAAGAGCCACAGAGCAACGTCCCTCGCATACTTCGTGAAACCTGTAAAACCAATAAAATAAAATGAGACTCATGAATTCTTGCAAAGTGATGCTCTTTGGTAAGGGAAGACACTAAAAATACTGAGCCGATACTACAAAGCTGCACATTTAGTCTTGATCAAAACGGTTTGCAGGCTCGAGGTCCCATTGGATACCTAGTAAATCTTAAATTTCTGGCACTCCTCACAAGGAGGCGGAAGCCACACTCCATGTGTGTTGCATGGAAAGTTGTCATCGTTTATACCTCTCAGCAACAGCAATGAACTACCTTCAATATTTGTCTGCTTTTAGTTCCAGCAGCAGAAGGTTCTCCAAAGATATCATGTTTTAACACCATTTACAATAAAACCTTTAAGAGCATACTGAAAAAAGGAAACTCCCCAAAGAGATTTCTGATGGATGGAAAGAGTTTGATGCATTTTCTATTTCTAGGTATGGGAATGGAGAAGAGTTATCAATTTTTTCCCGAGACTGACATGTAAGTTTGGTCCTGGAGGAGATGTAAAGAGGTGAACTATGGTGTTAGTAACTACTACATGACAGCACGAATTACTCTGTCATTCTGACATAACCTCATGGCTCTGTAAGCTTAGGAACGAGTCTGAGTGGATGCCTACACAGTGTACCTATGGGCATGTGTGATCAAGAACATCCGCTGTAACACAGGTGGTAATTCTAATGTTTTATTCTATTCACAGTATACAGAATTTGAAATCGTATTCCCTTGTTATACATCCACTTGCAACACCTAAAACTTGATTTGTGGCCTTTATTAAGGACAGCGAGAAATCATCTCGAACTGCCTTGTAGAAAGCAGCATATAAGCAAAGATCATGTTTTCTTATGATTCGTACACTTTGGAATATTTTCATAGATCAGCCAAGAAATTAATTAGAAAAACAAATAGGCTACATTTCCTTCCACTAGGCAGAAAATGTTACTGTTGCTTCCACTCCAGCTTGTAAAGACACAGAATCATTACTCTCATATACAGTGTGTGTGCGTATAAACGCAGGTATACATACATATACATACAGTATGAGGCTTTAAAAATCTTAAATTTAAGTAGAATCAGAATGGATTTCCCTTACCAAGTTTTAACAACTTGGTAATTTTTTAAAAGGCACCAGCACCTAATGTAGTGTTATTGATCAGAATTGCTCAGAAGATAAAACTCTGCAGGGACTCCATCACTTCCAGACAGAGTATTTTTCCTTTGTAAAGTGCTAAGAAGTTGATAATACACCGTGTAACAGACACCGAAAAAAAAGAATCACAGAAGGTGCACACAGAAGGAGGAAAATAAATTCTGCAGAGCACCTACCAATATATTATTAGCAAGCACATGTCTATCTGACATTGATTCGTAGGAATTAAGAATGTATCATAAGCTGTGGCGAATTTCAGTTTCGCATGCCAGAGTACGAGAAATTGTTCAAACGACTGAGGTGGTTCTGAAACAGAGAGAAAGTGCAACACAGAAGCAGCTAGCAGGAGCATATGGAGGGAGCAGACCAACACTGGCATATTATGCAGTGAATTCAGAGGAACTAAAATCTGTGTTGCAGGCTACATGCAGAAAGAAAGAATCATTCAGAAAAGCCATTTTTGTCCATGCTGTTGAACTCATCACCTCAGATGGCTCAGTGTCAACCCCCTGGAATGTAGATTCTTAACGTAGAGTTTCCCATGCCTTTAGTACAGACTTGCATTAATTACTTAAAATAAATATTCCTATCATTAACCTCATCAGAAAACTCTTGGTGTGCTGAACCTGTTCAGTGGGAACAGATTTTTCTGCATTGCTAGCAAATGAGATTTTTTTTTAACATGCCAGTTTTGTAACAAGCAAGAAAGAAAACTGGATTTCAGACTGTCACTTAAACCATCATACTTTTAACCTCCTCCTTTCATCCAGAGCTCTTTACCTTTACTGACACCCTCTGGTCCCTATCTCTAAGTCAGGTTTGAATTCATTCCAGCACTTCCTTCCAAATTTTACTTTCCAGATCAATATTTTGTGGAGCCCAGAACAGGACATTTTCTGAAACCCCCATAAATCATATCACTGATTCCCCAATAGTTCACGCTGTCAGCAACTTATATAGGGGACTCAGGAAAATTCACCAGTCATGACCTTCCTGTTCTGAATCTGTGCTCACAGTCCCCGAAGTTATGCATTTCTTAAAGTTGCCCTTTGTTATTTCCTAACAGTGGAGTCTTTAATCATACCTTTTATCTTAGCAGCTAGGATATTTTTCCTCAAAATCTGCCGTCAAAGCTGTTTCCTTCCAAGTTCTTAGCTATAATTCAGCCAGTCAGATTTTTTTTTGTATTTTCTGTTTTCGTTCGTAGTACATCAGCCCTCCTTATTAAATGGAACTAAGATGCCTTCCCCTGACATTTTAACCTAGAATTCAAAGTATGACCTTCAGCTCCATACTGTCCAACGAAACTAAATCCTACGCTCTTAGTCTCCACACCATCTGCAGCTCTCTTCACACTTTTATGTCACACTCTGCTAGTTCTGACTTCTTGCATGGGCATTTTGCTTTGTAGGAAGCAGAAGAACTGCACGTTGAACTGTCCGCTTTTAAAACTCTTTAGCTGTTATCACTGTCAAGGATGTTTAACACTTCATCCTCCTTCCTTGACATATTTCTTGTCTCCCACGGCTTTTGTCTTCCTGGCCACATCTCTTAATCATTGACGTGGTTGAAAGCATATTGCCACAGAGGGCCACTGTACATGAATATTCCTCCCTTACTGTAGTACACATCTCGGTTTTCCATCTTTCTTTTAGTAGACCTCACACTAGTAAACAAGTGTCTGCCCTCCCGACAAGATAGATATTGAAAGGGTTTGGATTTTTTGTCTGGGTTGTTTTTTTTTCTTTTCATTTGAAACTTTGTAGATAGATGTTGTAGTAATTAAAGAGAATTTATGAAAATATACTTTTACAAATTCTAATAGCTATTTCGACAGTACTTTAAAGTAACGGCACAATTATTGCTCACTCTTTCGGCATCCACTGTAATAACTTGAATCACAATGAACCGACCTTATGTTAATATCGATTGCCATAAAGTAGTTCTGAAGGAGTTCTACTACAACTCAGCAAGAATTAATTGCACTTTTACTAATTGGAAAGTGTCATCCAAATTTTAATTCTCAGGAGTCTCCCTCAGCTTTTGGCTAACAGTGAGAATGTAATTTATTTGTAGTTTCAAACTTCAGGGTCTCATCCAAAGTTGACTGAAGACGAGGGGAATGCTGCAAGACCTTAGAAAAATTTGGCATCAAGTCCTTCATTAAAAAACATTACTGAAAATGTGTCACTCAAGGCAAGTATTACTTTTTGAATTTAAAAAAAAGAACAAAAATTTCATGTTAATTTTCTGAAATACTGCAACACATAGAAAACTTTAGTCCTAACTAGTCACATTACACTACCTTGAGTAACGTCTGTCTGTTGAAGCTTCTGTGCTCAACAGGAATGAAACAAAGCATCTGAAGAAGTACAGATACAGTGATGGATGCAGATTTTTTTTTTCTATAAACATCCTAAAAACCTTCATTCTCAAAACCTTAAAAAAATCTTCATTCTCCATGTTACAGAAATAACCCTTCTTCTAGCCAGCTCACAGACATTCCACATACTCTTATTTGCTGTCCTCACATCAGAAAGGAACCAAAATCAGTGCATCTTTACGTAATTCTACCCCTTCTGCCTGTCAGTAAAGGAGAACCATCCTGGCACCGTACTTTTCTGATTCAGGAGGTAATTGTTCATCCCAGAGCCGAGTACTATCCTCAACTTCCCAACAACACAACTTCCAGAGCATCCCTATAAACTCAACATGCCCATTATCTTCTGTGTCACCCTCACAGCTCTCCCCAAACATAGAAATTTAGCACATTAAAAGAGACATTCTTCCTCTGGAGTACATATTACCCCCAGATGCCTCCCATCCATCCCTCCTCACAACTCCTTCACTGCAGCAGTTGGTTAAATGACAGGGCAGATCCCAGACAATTTTCTGCTTCAACTTTTCTCCCCGATTCTGACAACAATTTTTCCACGGAAGCTTCGACACAGAAGAAAAAAAAAAAAAGAAAAAAGAAAAAGGAAAACACATAAACCTGCAGCGGGTGCCCCAGGAATGGGATCTCCTCTCACCGTCGCCGGCTTCACAGCAGGCTTGCTCACAGGGATGCCGCGGTGGGTATCGCGACAGATAATCCAAACTCGGACTGGGGGAGGCAGGGGCGGGCTGGGGGAACGGCAAAGACACTTACCGCTGCTGTGGCACCGTTCTCTCCCTCGCCCTGACTCTCAGGCTTTCTCTCCCATCCTCCTGACAGACTCAGACAGAGCAGTCCCTGATGGTGCTGAGCCTGTAGGGAGCAGAGGATTGCCGAGTTGGTTTGGGGTTGTTGGTTTGTTGTTTGGTTTATTTTTTTTCCTCTTTTTTATTTTTTTGTTTGTTTGTTTTTAAACCATCCAGAGGTATCTCTCCAGCCCCCCCCGCCTCTCCCTCCTCGCCTTGCTCACTGATGGAGAGCCGCAGGTGAAGGCATCCGCGCCGGCAGCTCCCGGGAGCCCCTCCCGGCCCCGCCGTGCCCCCTCCCCGGCGTGTGTGTGGGGGGGACGGGACCGAGGCACCTCCCCCGGCTGCTCCCTGAGGGGTGTCGGGGGCTCTGCCCGCCCCTGGCTGGACGCCTGTGGAGGTAGGGATGATGTTGGTGTGTGTGTCCACCTCACACCGCCGCTCGCCCCTAGCCCTAAGCGCACAAGGACCCCCCCCTTCTCCTTTCCTCCTCCTCCTCCTCCTCC
>VZZY01009355.1:51180-75607 GCA_013400335.1 Eurystomus gularis
CCCGCGGCCGCTGCGCGCCGGGGCGCGGAGCTCGGGGCAGAGCCGCCGCCGCCTCTCCCGTCCCCATCCACACAGGCACTGCGCGCTGCCTCTCTGTGCCTTTAATGGCTACCCTCAGGATCTGGGCTGATTTTTTTCAATCCTTCTTTTATTTATTTATTTTATTTATTTATTTTTTTTTTCCCATGGCAATGACAACTTTCTGCTTTACCATGTATTACTTCTCTGCCCTTCGATACTTTCCTTGCTTTTTTTTTCCTCTTTGCTTTCTGCAAGTAATTAGGTCTCTCTCTTTTTTTTTTTTTTTAACTAACACATTGAGTAACTGTTTCTACTTCCTCTTCACCCAGATATTTCTCTTCGGTGACTCTGTTTCAATGGCTTATGGTTTCTGAACCTACATGCTGTAAAAATACATATGTGATGGTTACCAAGACACATGTGATGCTGTACCAGTATATGTGTGATGGGTACCAATACACGTGTGAAGCTGTACCAATACATATGTGATGGGTACCAATACATGTGTGCTTGCATTTTTCTTTACTAATTTGTCTTCATATTTATTTCTCCCTGAATGTACATGGTGTACCAATAAGTGTGTGATGGTGGACCAATACATGTGCGACGGGTACCAATACGTGTGCGATGGTGGATCGATATGTATGTGACAGGTACCAATACGTGTGTGACGGTGGATCAATACATGTGTGACGAGTACCAATATGTGTGTGATGCTGTACCAATAAGTTTGTGATGGTGTACAAATGTGTGTGCGTGCATTTTTCTTTACTAACTTGTCTTTGCATTTATTTCTCCCTGAATGTACAAGGTGTACTAACGCGTGTGTGATGGTGGATCAATATGTGTGTGACGGGTACCAATAGGTGTGTCACGGGTACCAATAGGTGTGTGACGGGTACCAATACATGTGTGATGGTGGATCAATACATGTGTGATGGGTACCAATACGTGTGTGAAGCTGTATCAATACACGTGTGGCGGTGTATCAATACGTGCATACGTGCATTTTTCTTTACTACTTTGTCTTCATATTTATTTCTTCTGCTGCAGACGTTTTCTGATTATTTTTTTTGGAAATGGGCCTTTATTTCGTTTAGATTCACGGGGAATTGTCTCATTTTGGAGTTTGCTGGGGGTTCCTCTGCAACTCTAGTCTTAAATTTCGGCAATACGAATGTGGGGTTTTTCTCTGTGTCCTTTGCTTGTCTTTTTTATTGAAGCCTCTGGCAGGATGAGTTACCAGTGATGAGTGACACGGTTTTATACACTTCTGTGGTCTTGTATGCTATACGGAAGCCTGTCGGAGGATGTACAGCTTAATGCCATGTTGAATTAATTCTGTCCACTAATATCAGTGAGGATGAGCTGAAACAACAACAAAAAAAGACCAAACCCTTTACTTCTAATTCCTTTTTTTTTTCATTTTTCTAAGACTGTATATTTCTTTTCCTCCATCACTATCTACCACTGTCCTAACTATCCTAGTGAACCGGTGAGAGTGAAGCAATCTTTAGAAATTGACTTTGTTTGCAGGCACTGTCCTATACAAACACAGAAGAAAATTTTCTCCACAACTGTGAATGGGTCTCTAGGCAAATTTCTGTTGGGCAAGAAATGTTGCCATTTGACATATCAAAGCTTCCCTTCATTGACTCAATCCACAGAAAATTATCATCTGGACATTATTTCTAGTGTTACTAGGTTACAAGACAGCGTTTAATCAGGAGCCAGGAATAGTGTCTGCATTAATTCTGATCTTATGAATAACTTATGAGTCTCCATTTCTCAATATTTCCAAAGTGAACATTAAAGCCAGAAGCATTTTTTGCTAATAAATGTAATTTTTTGGATACTGTAGTTATTTATGACCAAAGTGAGGAAGTACTTGTGAAGAGGTGACTTTCACTCGTTACTTGTTTTTACAGGTAGAGACGGAATTAAAAGAAATGCAGATTTTTTTTTTTTATTTATTTTTTTTAAAGTCATAAAGACTGGATTTTATGGCCTTTCTCTTACCTGGTGAAGTTTATAGATCAGGGTTATTTTTTAAAGACTACCATAAGACACACGTGCTGTACGCATTGGGCTACATTATTTTTGTTTTTATCTCACTTTTACTTTGAGTTCTAGTCAAGGTGCACATTTCTTTTGCATGGCAACTTTTTATCTTTGTTTCCTTCTTTTTAACTTCACACCAGCAATATTCCTAGAAGAACGTATTTTTATCTTTTCCTTTAATATAATCAGGAGTGGACCGTATATGTATGAGTACCAGTCTTATCTTTCTTTGAAAATGAAGAGGCATGCAGCTTTTAAACAGGTTAAAATTTCATTTTATTGTCTGTATCCTTTGCAAGGTCTCTTCTGGGTTTACTCCATCACTGTACGATCATGATCTGGTTTATGGCATATATGTTCAATGTTTAATGCATAGAGAGTGAATGATATTCATCCCTTTGTTGCAGTGTTATCATTGCTACAGACTTTAAGTCAACCTAGCTGCATTTTGCCTATCTGATCTAGCTGTCCCACCATCTCTGTATAAACACCTTAATCTCTCTATCTCAGTGTCCCCAGTGTGCAAGCAAACAGATGCAGCACATCTGCAAAGTCTGAGTTGGTTCTGAGCTCTTCTCTTATTTGTTTTATAAATCTTCCCTTTTCCTTCAGTCTCTCTTCTTCTTTTAAGCAGAACGTAACATATCCTTTTGTGCCCTTGTGGCCAAGAAAGCCAATGATCTCCTGGGGTACATTAAGAAGAGCGTGTCCAGAAGATCGAGGGAGGTTCACCTCCCCCTCTACTCTGCCCTAGTGACACCTCACCTGGAGTACTGTGTTCAGTTCTGGGCTCCCCAGTTCAAGAGGGACAGAGATCTACTGGAGAGAGTCCAAGAGAGGGCTACAAGGATGATGAGGGGACTGGAACACCTGCCTTGTGAGGAAAGGTTGAGAGACCTGGGGCCTTTTAGTCTGGAGAAGAGAAGACTGAGAGGGGATCTAATGAATGTGTCTAAATAGATGAGAGCTGGGTGTCAAGAAGAAAGGGGCAACCTCTTCTCACTTGTGCCCTGCGATAGGCCAACGGGCAAGGGATGCAAGCTAGAGCACAGAAAGTTGCACCTCAACATAAGGAGGAACTTCTTTCCGGGGAGGGTGACAGAGCACTGGAAGGGGCTGCCCAAAGAGATTGTGGCGTTTCCTTCTCTGGAGACTTTCAAGACCGGTCTGGATGCATTCCTGTGTAACCTGCCCTAGATTCTGTGTTTCTGCTTGGCAGGGGGGTTGAACTTGGTGATCTCCAGAGGTCCCTTCCAACCCCTAACATTCTATAATTCCATGATTTGCCACATGGAGAGCTATCTGAGCAATTGTACTGGTTTTGGCTGGGATAGAGTTAATTTTCTTCATAGTAGCTAGTATGGGGCTACAATTTCGATTTGTGCTGGAAACAGTGTTTGTAGATCAGGGATGGTTTAGGTAGTGCTGGGCAGCACTCACATAGTGCCAAGGCCTTTTCTGCTTCTCAAGCTGCCCCACCAGTGAGGCTTGCACAAGGAGTTGGGAGGGGATACAACTGGGACAGCTGACCCCAGATGAATAAAGGAATGTCCCATACCATATGAGGTCACACTCAGCAATAAAAGCTGCGGGAAGAATAAGCAAGGGGAGGATGCTCAGAGTGACGGTGTTTGTCTTCCCGAGTAATCACTACTCGTGATGGAGCCTGGTTGTCCTGGAGATGGCTGAACACCTGCCTGCCTACAGGAAGTGGTGAATGAATTCCTTCCTTTGCTTGGGTAGTGTGCACGACTTTGCTTTATCTATTTAAACTTTTATCTCAACCCACAAATTTTCTCACTTTTACCCTTCCGATTCTTTGCCCCATCCCACTGTGGGGCAGTGAGTGAGTGGCTGTGTGAGGGCTTCGTTGCCAGCTGGGGTTAAGCCACAGGAGGAATACCATTCTTTCTGGGATATTTCACTCTTCTTTCTGCAATTAACTGATTGCAGATAAGTAAAATACAGGGAGTGAGTTTCGAAGGAAATATTCGGCTGCACAAATTTCTCTCCTACATTTGTGTCTGCAAGGGGTGGAGCTTTAGAATAGCATGAGGGTTTCTCTCCCTCTTCCCTTCCCCATGTATAATGAGAAGTTCCTTCAGGTACCTGGAGGGTAGTATTTGATAATTACTGGTTTTTGAAAGGTATACATCAACCCTCTTCTGGTACATGGCTGTATAATTTTAGTGGCAGCCGCTATATTTTGTCCTCGCCTAGAACATCTGGATAGACTCATTCAGCTCCTCATGGCTGCATAATTAGAGTTATAAGAGGATTTTGTAGTGGGATAAGCAGAATTGTGTGTCAATGTGACACATAATTCTTCAGGCCTTCGGCAAACAGCAGAAGATTCAAAGCCTACCATAGAAGCTTTCAGTTATAGCAGATAATTAACAAACTGGAGATGTTAGCAATGGGATGAAGTTGCTGCACAAAATAAATTTAAAAAAAAAAGATCAACCTCTGGGGACCTGAGCCTCCTAAATTTTCAGAAGTGCAGACAGATGACAGCTGGTTCAACATAAAGACTGGGAGGAAGTTAACCTATTTGAAAAAGTGTTAAAGCAGCAGAACGAAGCATGTTCTGTATCACAGCTGTATATCATGCTGCAATGGTCTTTTTGATTCTGCAAGAGAAACCTGTAAACTGAATGTATTGTTTCATTGAACCATGGTCTAAGTAAGAGATGATGACAGAGCTGTACTGTCTTAGTTAAGCATCTCAAGGATGTCGAGGCCATTCTGTTCCTTGGTGGACAACCCCAGTCTAACCTTCCACTGCTGCCTGATTGAAGAGAAAATAGGCTGGGTACTACATACTTTAATACCTCTAGATATGGGCAGTATGGTGCTACCAAAACAATGGTCATCACAGAGCAAACTAGCAGTACTGTGGTGTTCACTTATTTACAGAAGAGGACAGGCTGGGAGTTTCCTTGTCTCTGCAGAAGCCACAGCCCCTGGGAGAGATATAGGGAAGCGACAGATGTCAATATCCTAGTCTTATACCAAACTAGTTTATACACTGATTCTCCACTGAGTGTTACTGGCTTTGTGAGGAACTGGTCCAAAGAAAACCAAAGGAAAGGTTCTTAAAAATCAATCTCTTGGCTACTAGCAGGAGCAGGATAAACTGACCGTCAGAGAGAGTTCCTCTTTTCTGCATGTGCTTTGGATGAGTGCAAGATAGCTTTGTAGTTTCAGACACAGATAAAGTTCAGAAAGGGGTTTGAAGATTTGATATTCTCTCCTGGCTTTCCTAACCTTGTGAGAGACATACCTGGAACATCGGTTGTGAGGTAGAATACATTGCTTTTGATGCTGTGATACAACTGTACTAGTTAGTATGCCGGGAAAAGCAAAGCCATAATTTTCCTCATTCCTTCCAGCTTGATCTTCACCATATGCACAGGAAGTGTCCCCTGGAGACTGATTTTGCCTTCTACAACATGGAGCAAAGCTCCTACTGCACATGGGAACAAAATGCACAGAGGTGTAAAGAGTGGAGAAAGAACAGGTTTGTTTACCACTGCAGCCATCCCATGGTAACACGAGCTGTTCAAATAGGGAACTAGATGGGGAATGTGGTGAGTCATAGACCCCAAAGCAGAGAAAAACAAAAAGGGAAATGAGAGGTTTTCTGAGCACCACAGAATTTTAGAGGAACAACCCATAATTATGTCTGAATGTTCCAGCAGCAAAGAAAACTGGATAATAACAAAGATAAATCCCAGTATCTTCCTAACCCACATCTCAAAAGAGCCGAGAGCATAAAGGATTAAAAGACTGCCCTCCATTCAATTACAGAATGATCTGAGACCATGACTTAAGGATGCAGACAGGGATAGATACTAAATTTATGTTCTTAACTCATATTTCAATACCTAAATATAGGTGGCTTGATTTCTTCAAAGACGTTGAACAATTCCAAATTCGTCTGATTTTTTTTGGTACTTAAGAAAAAAAAAACAGACTTTTTCCTTTAAGTAGCTAAAGACAGTACACAGAATTCTGCTTTTATAGACCAGGACATTACAATCTACTTAGTAAAATATTTGAAGATACCATCGTGCCTCTCAAAGATGGAGGATGCTGCAAAAGGAAATATTCTCCCGTGTCTCTCTATTAATGAAGGATACGAGGAACAGAATTCCCATGGCCCTTCGTGTGCAGTAACAAATGCTTTTTTTCTTCCCCTGCTCCCCACCCTGAATTCAACAGAAATACACTAAAAGAGGAGGCTTGATGTGGGAAGATTCCTTTCCACTAAAAAACATCTTAGGAGTATAGTACACCTGTAACTACACTAGAAGTGAATTAAGCTCTTCATTACTTTTAAAAAATGATCTTTCAGTCCTCAGTGATTTTCCTGTTGAGGAAAATAATAAAAATCTGGTACTTATGACATAACCAATTTATGTAACCCACAGTCTATGCCATTATCTTTTGTTCTAGAAGATTTGTGACTCTGTGAAGGAAGTACTATGCAGACAAAGTTCCCATAGTTTTTGGAACCCCATTGCCTTCTGGAATAATCACATGAGCATTTTTTGCAAGCTCACAGAAAAGAAAAAAGGGGAATTCTGGAATATAAAATAATGTACAAGATGGTGCAATAAATAATGTAATGCATAAGTAAAGCTGGATAAAGTTATCCCCAAGAAACCTAAGTGACACAATTAGAAAGCCCTTATTTGATGAAGAGTGTATAACTGAATTTGTGAGCTCTCATTTGAAGACAAAAAAAAACCCCAAGCAAACCAAACAAGTCCTTTCCCAAGTGCCAGTATGAAAACAGAAAAAGAGAAGAAGGAAGACTATATCTATAAATTGCTTCCTTGAGTCTGAGAAAATCTCAGCTTTTTCTGTTAATCTGAGAGTCTGCCAGAAGGGCTGACAATTCTACTTTTTTGAGTTCTCTACCATCAGGTTACCCCATAGAAGAAAGTATTTAACTGAGAATGTCTGAAACTGAGGAAGTTTGTATTAGCTGCAATTAAAAGAGCCCAAGTCAACATTACCTAGTTCACCTACCTGCCTGCCCAAGGGGATTAGATTCAACATTTGACTTTCCCTTTGATGTTTTATTGTTTATATGACAGTTTCCTAGGAATGGCAAATTTGGAACACCCTATATGAATACATGTAATACAAAAGAAAACTAGAATTAGGTTATTTCCTCAAGTACAACTGGAACAGCCTGCTTGACTCCAGTATTAACATGCTGAGTACCTGATAAATCTAGGTATGTAAAGATGGCGTTAATTTAATAAAATGAATTGATTTAATCTAAGAATACATTTTATTGATGGTGACTTGGCAGGTGAAAGCACAAATGAAGATGACTTTGAAATGCTTAGAAGTTTTCTGAAGAAAGTACAATTATCTGATATAAGAACCAAAACCTAAATACATTGAACTGAGGATATAATTTATAAAATACATACAGAGATTTCAGTGTAACCAACAGGACATTAATTATAGCACTTATTTCACAGCTGTTCTATGAAAGCTCAAATAAAATGTGTCTACAATTAAAACTGAATATATACTGACTTCATTAACTTAACAGCTGCACCAATAACCAATACCAAGGAACATACCCTACTTTGTTAATGTCTTGATACCATCTGCAACAATCAAAACTATTGGGTTTTAAAGTGGATGATGTCTTACTAGTATTGTGATCACAGCTACCACAATATGCTTACACATGCTACTAAAGTGAATTGATCTATTCCAAGGGAACCTCAAGGGTTATGTGCTGCAAGACAATTTCCGAAACACAAGTATGTTTGCCAGAAAGTCAGAAATAGAGATTCCTGGTGGCTTCTTTTCAATTCTCATGTGCTTAAACATGAATTTCTTAAGTGTTCATACCAAAAAAAAAAAAAAAATCAATTTTGGAGCAAAAATGGGGGAGGAGATTGAAGTATCTTAGGAAACTATTATGGTAACACTTATTTTTTAGTGTATTGACACTGCAACTCGGTCATTTTAACCCATATTTCAAAGTGTAACTTCCACTTCAAAAGCTTCAAAAAGAAGAAAAAAAACCCCCCAAAAACCAAAAAACCACACACACAAACCTCTGAAATCCCATCATACAGAACCATAAAGACCTTCAAGCAAATGTATTAGATTTTTAATTCTGCTTCGTGAACTCTCCTAACATAAAAGCAGTAATAGATAACAAGAAGCATAAAATCATATCCCAGCAAGGCATGATTCCATTAAATTTTTACAGCACTGTGTCTTCAGTGGTGAGTTCTCCTCCAGGCCCTGGTCTGGGGTGTAAACTTGATCCCTTCTATCTACTCATCCAAGTTTTGACTAGCAATGTCCTAGGTATTGCAATTTGTCACCGTAAGTGTTTAAGTTATATCCTTACACAGTTGGATCCTCTTTGTCTCTGTAAATCTTCCAGTTTTCCAGTAAAAGTCCTGCTTTTCCGTTATTACCTTTCCTGCCTTGTATCCTTATTTCTGTTCTTCCACACTCTTTTTGTCTTTTGGTCACAATTTATGACTTGTGTAGCTTTCACAGCTCTAATTCTCGTATTCCTTGTGTTCCCCATCCCAGAGTCCATTTCCTTCCTTATTAATTACAGTCTCTTCCCCATCTTCAATCTTCTTGCACTCCTTCTCTCAGGTCCTTTGTCCCAGTCTGTTCTTTCCCTCAACAGCTGTCTCTTGCCATCGCTTTTTTCATTGCCTCAGATGTTGTGATGCTTTTTTTCATATTTTCCATACTTCCACGTCACCTGAGCACCAACAAAGGATTATCTTAAAGCTCGAGGAAAATAATGTATTCATTCACAGGTTCACATCCTGTGGCCTGCATTAACTGGCACTGAAATTCAGGAAGAGTCTTCCTTGGTCTTTGTAATTGTGGTCTGGACTGTACTCAGTCACTCTGCAGGTGTGAAACTTGCTCAGATGAGTCAAAGCTCTGAGTTGGAAGGCGGAAACTGTGAAGAATGTATCTATAAAACCTTTAGGCCTTTCCAAGCCACTATAGAGGGATATTTTTCAGAGGTTTCCAGCATGGAAAAAATGCAGTTTTATCACTGGGATTGTACCAGACACGCCTCTGGCTCAAAACCAAATTCTATTAAAAGGTCAAACTCTTGTTGTAAAATGTTCTTAAGTAACTGATGCATTTGTTATACATTAACATCAGTGAAATTGTTTTTCTGTTAGCTTTTGTTCAGAAATCACTGAATCATTTTTCCTGAAACATTTGTAAAAAAAATTAAGTAAATTGTTTGCCTGACAGACACCCAGTGGAGAAAATTTCAATCCAAATGTAAAATTCTGGCAAGGATAAAAGGAGCTTCAGTTAGAACCTTCTAATGAGAAGTATCAAGCCAGTCTAACTCCAAAGACATTACCAGCTCCATCTGTAACAAAATCTTTTTGTATTAGATTATCAACTATGTTATTAGTAATGAAAGTGAATATTAAGCACCTGCCTGTTTCCCTTTCAAAGTGTTAACAGAAATGATGTAAGGACTTTTTAAAAGTTGTCTTATGTTAGTCTGCTTTCTAAAAGGTGTGATAGGCTGATAATGGTTTAATTCTTTCATAGCCAGCTTTATAACTTCCTTCAGCCAGGAACAGCCACCCAGCTGGACGGATAGGTGCTTTGCTGCTTGTCCATGGAGGCTAGAGGTTGAGTTAGGTGACATCCTCTGAAGAAGAGAAGGGCAGGTCTCCAGGGACAATCGAAACACCAGGGTAGAGAAGAGTGTGGAAAGTTTCATCTGTCTCTCCAAGTCAAGTGAGGAGAGATGGATGGACAAACCAAGACAGCTAACGTGGAACCTGCAGTGTTGTAGAGGTTTCTGAGAGTTAGCTCAGGAAGGGACCTAAGGGATGGAGAAACCAGCTATTATAGCCAGCATGGGATTTGTTGTTGAAAAGGCAGCGCTCTGCACAGACATAACAGGAAATGGGGGAGTTGCTGTTATTTTTTTCATCTTGTTCTCCATTTTCATTATTTTAAAAAGACTATTTTCTTGTTTACATTTCCTTAAAAAACAGCTTTTTAGCTTCAGAGTGCATTGGTGCTTTTGGAGAGCAGGTCTTGCTGTAAGGAACTGAGGAGACAGATCCACACAAGAGCTCTATTGCAAGGCTCCACCTCAGGAGATTTATTAAAAAATAATAATAATAATAATAATTTTACTCTATACTGAACTACTTCTGAATGATTAGGAAAAGGATGCATTTTTAGTGGGATTTCAATTATTGTCCTGAAACAGCAGTCAACTACTGTAAAGCGTAAAGCACCTTTGCTATAGGAGAGATTGGAAATGGTGTTATAAAATTAACAGGAATCAGTTCTACACAATTTGTATTAGCATAAGATTAAGGGTTTGGCAAATATATTTCTGGTTTTAATTGAACAGACTGGAAGCAAAACTGTTTACATGTGAAAGACATTTTGGCAGATGTATAGCCAAGTACCATTTAGTGAAATTTAAAAAGTGATGACAACATGCAAGAATTTTTTTAACATGCTAATAACATAATTTAAAAGCAGAAGCAATTTCTTAAGAATTTCATTGTATACTCTGCATGTGCAGTAAACATGTTTTGTGCCCCTCAAAAAGTTTTATTTTCTTAGGGAGGGTATACATGCTAATTGAGTAATAAACTTAGAAAAAGCATTTTTCAAAGCATTTTGGTCTATTGTCTGCGTAACAGATTCAAAACACTGACAGACTAATCCTGCTCATATTAGGTACATAAAGCACAAACAGCATAATTATGTTTTTACTGTATTTGATAGATTTTAACATGCACTTTAAATGTCTTGGTAAACAAACGAAAAAAAGAGTAAGAAGAACTGCAGGTTTTCAGCATAGCTTTAATTCCCCAAATTTCATGAACCACCTCCTCCAATTTCTGTAGTTTTATGTACGGAGGAAGCTGAAATTACACTCTAAAACTGCCACACATTCCAAGTGTCTATAAAATCTCAATGACTGATCAGTCATATCTCTAATGTCTTGTAGCTAAAGCACTGAACCAGTTTTCATGAGATCTGGATTCAATTTCTTGCCCTGCTATAAACCCCTCATACAGACCTGGACCAGTAATTTGGTTTTTGTGTTCTTCACACTTACTTTTCCTGACTTTGTCTGAATATTGAGCATATTTTCTGAGCTGGAAGGCTATGTAGTAATGGTTCCTATTATGTATTCATAAAAGGGTTTAATGCAACGGTCTGTTTTGGGTATTAGTCAGGGATGGAGTCTCTAGATATCTGTTTCATGTATTTTTTTTTTTAACTTTCTTTCACGGTAAGTTGCAGATTTCTTTGTTAGTTGATACCTAGGAATAATGCTTTAGCTCTGGAAATAACCATGCGATTAATTTAATAAAATAACTGATCAGAATGTATTTGTTTTGAATTATATTTCTATGCATGAATGTTAATTAAAATTAATTGCTGCTGATAATAACATTATTAACATGTATACAGTGTACAGTTAACAGAAACAAAGTAAAGGCAATTAGTGGAATTAGCTGTTTTTTCTACTGAGAAAGAATATCCCAAATGGTAATTGCTTATATTTATACATTATCTGCAGATATTACTAATAGCATCATTAAATAAATATAAGGCCGCTTTAAAAACACTAAATAGATTCAGTGATTGGGGACTTGATAGGGACTCCACTATTAATTTTTTTAATTGTGTATGACTGTCAATAGAGTTGGGCAATTTTGGGTGGCAGTCATGACCTGACTGTGTTTTGCACCACAGAAAGTAAATTAATGCATGTGGAAACCTTTTGCTGCCAAATTATTGTTTCTCAGGTTCTTTTGAGGCATTTCTTGCCTCATTAAGTGACAACTGTGTAAGTATGTATGTTCACATAAATATTCTCACCAGTCTTCTCAGAAATCTAAATTTGGCACCACTTGAATTATTGTGCACATTTATTTTACCATGTCTGGTGTCTTGGCTGGGTACTAGAAACTCTGGCAAGAGTAGGTAGGGGAGGGAAGAAACTTTTCTTTTTCCCAGAAGATCAAATGAAGCTTACAATAAATGAAATTAATTTTATAGCCCTTTCTCCGCCCCTTCTGTGTAAGGGAAGAAGTGAGGGACTAAGGTGCCTTGGTTTCATCCTGTTGTGTACATTGGGGAACTGTGTAACCCATCATCCTGTGCGTCCAGAATACAGTGCAGTCACCAAAATGCTTGGAAATCCCAGTCTTTCTCTTCTCTTCAGACCACAAGTCCAAAGGCTCCTTGAAATTTTGCTGCTTATTTTTAATAATGTAAATAGTGTGTTATTATTGCAATAAAGTTGAATTACATCAGGCTGAAAGATGTAGGGCGTATGTGCTGTATAAACCCTTCTATGGATAATCTGGAGTAAAAATCAATGCTGGAAAAATTAGGTGTATGTGATTAAGGAAGCTAAACATGGCATTATGGTCACCTTGTACTGATAAAGCAAGTTGACTGATTAAAGTCAATGTTAGGCAGGGACTATGATAACACAAAGAGGAAAATAGAATTAATGTTGAAAATATTGAAATGTATATATTATCAATACTCCTTTATATGCGTGGTGTTTGTACCCCTGGAAGGACAATGAAAGATGCTGACAAGTCCTTACATTTAATTTTAAAAGGTCATATTTACCTGGCCAGCATGCTTTTAGGGCACTTAAGTTTTACACATGTTGATGGTGGTTGGAGAAGTGTCTGGCAATACTGGGACTTTCAGAAGATGCTGTTCTGTATGCATGCCATAAAACAGTTTTTCAGGGGCATTCACCTGTCATTGGCAAAATAAGATTAAAAAATGACAACAAAAACAAATACAGGGGATGGAAGATAGCGTGATGCATAAACACCACAAAGTTAACTGAAAGAGGGTTTATACTGCAGACAATCAGTGTATTGCCGGACAGAAAAAACGTGGAAAATATAGTAAAAAAAATCTCTAAATTTTATATGCAATGAGCAGCGTCTCAGCCCTTTGTCACCTCCTCAGATGCCACCTCTATGACTTGCTGTCAGTGGATGCCATGGAAATCCTGCCAATTCTGCTTCAAAAATCTGCTAGCAAGGCAGCTTAGGCACATGCTTCCTTTCCGGAAGTAAATATCCTTCCCAGAAGTCAGTGCATGGCTTAACTGTTCAAAAATCCTTGCCTCTACAACCAGGAAAGCAAAAACTAACCTGCGGATTCGAAGAGGAATGCCCAGCTTCAACTGAGACACAAGGCTTGGCACAGAATGTCTGAGAATGTGAGAAAATACTGGAGAAACGGACTTTTATATGGCACCCACATATTGTGCAGAGCATCATGAGGAGCGATAAATGTACTAACAGGGTCTGGAAGATTAAATCTTAGTCTGTACAGACTTTTCTTTTGGGGAATCCGGATATACTTTGCCCAAGGCTTCCTTTCTCAGGTTTGTAATAATGCTACCTGTGTGATACCTGCTGTCGGTAGCCTGCAAGCAAATTATGTTGAGGGATATCTACTGTCACTTTTGTTCACATTGACCTATGGTCTATTTTATTACTGCTCCCACAGGTAATAACACAAACCACACGGTGTAGTGGGCATTTTTAGAGGTCATTCAATTAAATCACATTAACTTACTACTGAAAATATAAATATTATGAAATCATAAGGCATTGTGTACCCTCATTTTTAGCCTACAAGAAAGTTTAAACAGTGTATTTAAAGTCACCTTGGAGTTAATTTAAAAGTAAAATAAACATAGCAGATTTAAAAAAAAAATCCTCACTAATCTATCACTACTTTATCTTACAGAGAGCAGGGCTGAAAATAATTACTGCCTGTTTAAAATATGGCTTCTGAAGAAAGAACAAAACATTTAAAATGAAATAATTGTATTCTTACAAGTGGAACCCACAGGAAAAAATGTAGAATGCTGAAATATTTTTACTACCTTTAAAGGATAATTATGTAATTGTATAATTAATGCTACATTTCTAACAGGCAAGGTAGTGACTTTACATGGAAAAGTGTAAAATATGTTACTTTTATGTTTTACGTAGCTGTAGCCTGTTCTGATCTCTGAAAACATTATGTTAGAATACAGTATGGCATTTTACAACATCTGCTGTTATTTTTTTAAATATATAAAGAATATTAAAGAATACAGACATAAATCAAATAATAAATCTAATTTGTTATATTATATATTTATACCTTCTTTCTTTCTGACTTCAATACACTGTGAATAAATAAAGAAGAACTCTTTCCCACCAGTGTTGTATTAATATATGAATACATTTAAAGACAATACTTGGATGACAATGTGTCTCCGTTTTTATCAGTCTCATTCCTACTGCCATAGGTCAATCATATGTGGTGTATGTACAAACATCTGAACTGTAACTGGGTGCATCAGACTACTCCAGGGATGCAAATTGGGATGGGGACGGTGGTTTAAATTAGTCCAGTAAGTTGGGACAACCCCATGCAACGCTCCAAGCTTGGGGAGTAGTGGCCGGAAAGCTGCCTGGCAGAAAAGGACCTGGGGTTGTTGGTTGGCAGCCAGCTGAACATGAGCCAACAGTGTGCCCAGGTGGCCAAGAAGACCAATGGCATCCTGGCCTGGATCAGAAATGATGCGACCAGCAGGAGTAGGGAGGTGATTATGCCCCTGGACTCGGCACTCGTGAGACTGCACCTTGAGCATTGTGTCCATTTCTGGGCACCACAGTACAAGAAGGACATTGAGGTGCTGGAGCGGGTCCAGAGAATGGCAACAAAGCTGGTGACGGGTCTGGAAAGCATGTCTTATGAAGAGCGGCTGAGGGAACTGGGGCTCTTTAGTCTGGAGGTGACTGAAAGGAGACCTTATTGCTCTCTACAAATATCTAAAAGGAGGTTGTAGCGAGGTTGGTGTTGGTCTCTTCTCCCAAATTACTAATGATAGGATGAGAGGAAATGGCCTCAAATTGCATCAGGGGAGGTTTAGATGAGATATTAGGAAGAAATTCTTTCCTGAGAGAGTGGTTGGGCACTGGAACAGACTGCCCAGGGAGGTGGTGGAGTCACCATCCCTGGAGGGGTTTAAAAACTGAGTAGATGTACCACTTGAGGCTATGGTCTAGTGGCTAGAGAGATGTTGGGATGAAGGTTGGACTTGATGATCCTGGGGGTCCTTTCCAACCATAATGATTCTATGATTCTATGATTTGGAGTGCATACAGTCTGCTGGCACTAAGCCTGCTTCCTTGGCAAGTGTGATTTAAGCACCCTGCCATGTACACAGTGTTCTGGAAATCTACTGTCAGTGCTGCCGTATTTCTCAGTTACAGGGAAATACCCACATTCTCCAAAATGCACATCTATGTGTGGAAGTTAACACTTTTGCAAGACTGTATCAGACGCCAATGAATTACTAGACAGCAAGCCATGTATGCGTTATTTATGGTACAAAGAAAGATGAGTTAGTGGGAAAAAGAATAGAGTGAAAACATGGAAGCTGAATACTAGGGAAAACACAGTGATTAAAAATGAAGAATTTGTACTGTCTCAGTCCTTCAAAGGCAGACAGTACACAGACACAGTGCTAATCTCCTGTCTGCTTGTACAAGCATCGGATATCTGTCAAAAATTATTTATAGTGTAAACAATAAAAAAACCCAACCCAAATCATGCTTTGTTTCCAGCATTTTGTGTTAATTTTCTCTTCCACAGTTTACTTCTCCAATCTACTCCTTGCCACTTGTTTGGTTTTCTGTATTGTTTCCCTTCTCTGTGAAAATCTTCTAAAACCGTCACTCCTTTCCTTTCATTCCTAGAGAATATGAGTCCTTCCACCTACTGTTACATCATTGAACAGTCCTTGTACACCGTGGTGTGATCAAAACTAGATGGGAGTTGGCTTTCCCAGACCAGCCTCTATTCTTGTCCCTGTTCTTCTGTGTATTGGTGCCATCTGCCTGGCACCTGGAACTCAGCACTGGGAACAGCTCCTGAATCACATCCGTGTCCCCGACACTGACTTGTTTTGTGATCTTCAGAGATGACAGAACAATGCAAAAAATTCTTTCAATAAATAATTCAAGCATTCAGACTGGAATTCAAGCACTCATGGACCTGCTTGTAAAGTACCACATACACTATTCCACCAAAAAAATATAGGAAAGTGCTGTATTTGATTAAAGTAACAGAGCCAGCTTTTGTATTAGTGTCTTGGTAAGTATTGACAGTCTCGGTTCTCATACTCCAGCTGCTGTAAGTAGTAGGCTGCCTTCGTTCCTAGGACAGTCCTTTTAACATATCTGTTAATATATCAGGGTTTTCCTAGGTTTTCCCATCTGGAAAATGAATTTACCTATCCTGCAACGGCTATGAAATTTAAGTACTGTGTAAAAGTAATAGATGTAAGTTTTTACACACGGAGGAGAAGTTCTTATGCTCATCCTCATCTGTTTTATTGTTTCTGTTGGCTTCATGTTGCAGAGGCAGAACCTGGCTCACCTGTGTCTCTGTGGCATTGCCTTCACCCAGGTGGTTGTGGTTGGGGTGGTAGGTGAGGCCAGGTATATATTAACCAGGAGCCAATACACTGGAGGGGCTTTCTGTTGGGTGTGGCTTCTATTGGGGTTGGTTGTATCTTGCTGAGCTCTCTCAGTGGTGCTCTTCCATGTGAGGGGTCACTGAGGAGCCATCTCTGTCTGTTGTGTCCAGCAGGTGATGCTGGCACCACAGTGGGCAGTGGAGGAGCTGGGCCCACAGGAACCTATGGCAGGACTGCCTGAAAGAAGACTTGTGAGGGGGTGTTGCTGAGTTCAGTGTTGTCCTGTGTGATCAGGCAACTGATGGCAGCATAAAATGATGATGGCTGAACTGGCACAACATGCTTATACTCATCCTTATTCATATGATTATTATTAATCTCTTCTTTCCTTTCTACTATGGAAGGATATGACTTTTTTCCCTCTGAATTTACACCCTTTGCTTTTCCCTAGGCCAGTCCATTTCTGCACATGGCATCCTTCCTTTGCTGTCTGTGTGAGAGTTTCTATAACTACTTCTGCAACAAGTTATCTTGTCATTTTATCTCTTGCTATAAAGTGTTTTGAGAGGCTTTGCATGAAAGATGCTATATAAAAATGAGTTGAATTTCGCTATTTTAGCCTGAAGCAGATGTTGCACTATGAGTTGATTCCCGTCCCCTCTCTCTTTTCTAGATTTAGCTTGTCATCTTTTTAAACAGATTTTACATTTGTGTTGGTTTTTTAAATGTTATTTATCAATTCAGCACACAACTTCGATTTAGCAGTTTCCATAAACATCCTTTTTAGTAAGGTCTTGCTCTCATAAAATAAAATCGAAACTAAACCAAAGCAGAACCCAGAGAAAAATGGAGCTACAGAATCCGGTTGCCTCAACACATATCTCACAGTGAGCCCATGAGTCACAACACAATTGAAAAGACACGCACGAAAAAAAGCCAGATTAGGGAAGTCCCTAAGACAAAACCATTCTCTACGATACACTGATTTCAACAGTTTGTTTTTTAAATTTTCAGCTCTGAAACAGCTTTGTGACAAATTCTCTCACGTATTAAATAAATTGATGATTCATTTCTCCTTCCAGTTTTGTATCTATGAGGCAATGATGGTGTCAGAGTCTTCCGCAGGACCACCTGAGTAGACAAATAAATATGAGTACAGGGATATCTGTATAAGATTTTATTACTCTAAAGCTGGCCTAGGCAAAATGAATAGGAATACTTGAGTCAAATGCCCACAACACCACTGCTGCTCATTAATTAATGGACAGCCTTTGGCTCTTCAAGTCACCCAGCCAAAAAGGTCTGAGAGGACATTGCTCACCCCTCTGTTCACATCAGTAGGTTGGATTATGACACATGGGAAGATAAGGTTTGAAACTGCCATGGTGGTTAGTCAGACTAAACTTGGTGCATGAATGGAAGACTGTAATTTAAAGACAGGAAAGTATGACTTCAACTAAAGTCAATATGACTTTCACCACTGACTTCAGTGGTGACCATACTTCATCCCTGTTTATTGGTGCATTCAAGAATAAAAGTATTCACACAATAAAGAGGAATCCCCTACTAACATCTAATGAACTGTTTTACATAGGCTGATTCTCTACATCAAAGCTAGCTGCTGCCACTAGGATATCAGTGGAAAAGAGGGAAAACAGAAAAATCTGTGAGAATCTCAGGCTTTTAAGAGATTAAGAACAAAACAGGTAAATTCGTGAGAGCTGCACGAGGAAAATGAATCAATGACACTTGCTGGAGAAAGCTGTCAATTCTGGTTAGATGCTGTCTGTTCTGTTACGTGTAACTTCTCCCTTGCCCCTTATCTTTAAAGACTGTTTTCTTCCTTCAAAAAAATCCCATCTTTTGCCACTTATTTAGAATCATAATACACTGTAATAATATGATTTTTTACAATGTTAAATAATGGTGTGCTCATATACAGGGTTATGGATTTAGGTAAGGGGTGTGATAATTAAATCTTATAGCAATCTAATATACAGACACGAGGCAACATGTACTACAGATTTCTGCAAAACCATGCAACGTATCAATTGTCAAACAAAGCCATCATGGGGACTTACTTATCCCTTTGAAATTACTACGCATAGCTTTTCTTTATTTTTGTACTTCAGTATGTTTGGAGAAGTTGTAGTCTCCAGAACGACAGAGACCTTTGAAAATACACTGAGTAACTGCCACATAGGTAGGTGTGCCCATCATTACCCATGATACTTTGGTACCACTCATTCTCTCATAGGAAGAATACCATGTTGTGGATGTGGCAGACTGTTTTGCTGGGGGCAATGGCCTGCTCTTGCTAAAGATTGTCTTCCCTCCTTCAGGACTCCACTCTGTATAGTGTGGAGTATATACTGGTGTATATACCGGTATATAGTGTGGAGTATATACTGGTCTACTTATTTTATTCTTTGATACTTACTTTAATTCTTTGATTACACACAGAGTATATACGTGTGTACAGAAGGCTCTATTCCAATAAATTATCCAGATTTGGGTGTTCAGTTAGATCTTACATTTCCTTAGGTTCTCTACATAGAGGATAGTGTGTGAGAAATTACACAAAATGAAAAAATGTCCTGGACAACTCCATCTTTCTCCAGTAATTGTACAAGGAGATTATGGACACCATCTACCACTCTTTCCTGAGGCAAAAGGAACTTCTTACAAAGTTGATATACACAAAACAGCAAGAATAAATCTATCACCATTGTGAGGCACTTATAATAGCAGACTTAGACTTCTATATTTAAGCATGTGAAAATGGTACCTCTTGGGTGTCCTCAGCTTTTCTGAAATGCTGAAAGTATCTTTTGCTGGGTTGGAAAGGGTAGGGGTAATTTAGCTTCTGATTTCAGTTAATTTCAGCAAGAGGAAGCTTCTGGACTGAGTCTTGTCCTTTCTCCCCTCTGTTTCCCACCAATAAGTGAAAATCATCCATTCCTTCAAGAACAAAAGCATCGAGAGGATGTATTTTTCAGGCTCAATACATCAAACCAGTTTAAATTAGGTCTTTGGACAAGCTGCAATTCCAAGTCTCAGGTGGGACTGATCTTGCTAGTTATCTAAAACACTTAAATCATTACAGAACTGTTTAACATGATTTGTCTGAAAGACTGCTGATTTCAGCACCTGTGGCTGTTGCCAAGGGGTTTGTGCCACTGTTTACAAGTAAAAGGTTCTGCGAAACCTAGATTTGACCATTTTTCCTCATTTTCCCCCCTGGCTTCAATGGCAACGAATTTCTACAGCACTTCCAAGAAAAACCTCTGACTTTCTAAAGGACTCAACATTACCTCAAGTTTCATTCATGTAGCAATAAGGTATCCAGCATTATAGGGGTAAAGAGCAACAGATCTTACTCTTTGCTCACTGATCAAAGGCTTAAAAGGTTTTGAAGATCACTGACAGCTCTATTGTATCTATTAGGGAGATAAACCATGTAGTTATTACTAGAATTGTTCTGCATCTTCTCAGATTACGGCTCCCAATGTGGCTTTAAGGAAACTGCCTGGGAAACTGAAGAGGTAACAACTCCTCTACTGTTCCCGATAAAAGAAAACTATAGAGGAGAGAAAACCTATGATGAGTTACCTGAAATGTTGTGAAAGCAAGTGCTGCTTTAAAAAGATACGAAGAAAACAACTGAAGTGACAGAATGCATGGCAGATCTATAGAATTCATGATACATGATTCAGGTTGGAAAAGACCTCTAGGATCATCTAGTCCAACCTTCTTCCAGCATCTCCCTAACCCCTAGACTATGTCTCAAAGCACTACATCTACCCCTTTCTTGAACACCTCCAGGGATGGTGACTCCACCACCTCCCTGCACAGCCTGTTCCAGTGGCTAATCACTCTTTCAGTAAAGAACTTCTTCCTGAAATCCAATCTAAACCTCCCCTGGAGCAACTTGAGGCCATTACCTCATGTCCTATCATTAGTTACCTGGGAGAAGAGACCAGCACCAGCCTCACCACAACCTCCTTTTAGGTAGTTGTAGAGAGCAATGAGGTCTCCTCTCAGCCTGCTCTTCTTTAGGCTAAAACAACCCTAGTTCCCTCAGGCGCTCCTCATATGACGTATTCTCCTTGTACAGGTACCCCACGTCTTTCCAACAGTTGTGTGTCCATATGAGAGGACTTGGAATGTTCATTATAAAAATGAGCTAGACTCTCACATGTTGGGATCATTCTTCCTCAAGAACAGACTGTGCAAGAGTGTGTACATTTGGTACATTCTGTTTGCTCTGGTTTGGCTTTATTAAATATTTGGTGAAAAATCAGCAATGTTCTTCAGGATGGATCTCTGGGAGAAGGATTGCTCACTCTCCTGATGAGTATGAGAATAACAGAGTACAAAAAATCAAAATACACAAAGAAATACAAAAAGACCACTATGTTAACCACAATCGAGTTGGTGGAGTGAGTTTTTGTGGTCCAGGTCTTAACCCGAGACACTTAACACTTTGAGTCAGTTTGTCACCCAACTGCATTATTTTATATGACCCCTGATTTCAGTGGAAGACAGTCATGGGTACCAAAGCTAGCTCAAACCAGGAATCCTTTAGTCAAAAGTCCGCTAGAACATTTTGCTTTTTTCTCCCCCCAACTTGACCAAGGAAAATTAAGGTGTTCTCAAATTATACTGTTATATTGCAAAAATGTATGTTCAAATGTCTGATGATAGACCTCTGGGTGCAACATGTATATTTTCCATTCAGGTTTGTCAGAAGGGCTTCTTTTTAAGAAGTTACTATTCTCATCAAAGAAAGTAGAGGAAGAAAATGATTCTATCTATCTCCTGCATTTATTTTAAGAAACACAATGGCAGAATGAAGATCAGAAGGCCCAGTCCTACAAGATACTGAATACCTGAAGCATCTATTCTAGCTAATGGATGCATTCCCAGAAGTTATTCTGCATAAATATCTCTGAATCACTGAGGATCTGAAAAAGGTGGGATTCATTCTGATAAGCAGATGAAGACAGGATGCTTACAGAACCACAAAATCTTGATCTGGGGCTGGGAGGCATCTCTGAAGATCATCTAGTTCAATCCAATGCTCAAAGCATGGTCTTCTAGTTCAGGCTGCCAAGGCTTATGCCTAGTTGGATTTTGAAAATGTCCAAAGATGAAAGCTTCACACTATCTCTGGAAACTGGTTCTATTGTTTGATCACCATCACAGTAAAATAGGGTTTGTTTGCTTGTTTGTTTTGCTTGTCTTTTTTTTTTCTTGCCTTTTTTTTTTCCTTGTATGAGTGGTACTAAATTAAAGACTTAATACTACAATTTAGTATTAATATTTGGACCAAAGGTGAGAGATATGATTCAGGACCAAAAAACATTTTGTGTGTGTGCATTCACCGCCTGTATTCATGGCGTCAGTTATAAATCTGTGATGGTTCTTTCCAGGGGTACAGGAAGATCACATAAACTGAGGCTCCAGGAGTCGCCCTCTTCTTCCTTCCTTCCACGATATGATTTTCATAGAAAGGAAATTGCATGCTTGTAGGTAAGATGGGTGTTGATCATATCTTGTATCTCTATATTTTGAGGACATGAAGACACTCCAGCCTACACCTGTAGGTCAGTTTAAAACTGGCCAAAGAGAGTACTGAGAGTTCTGGAGGCATTTTACAGGACTGCAGGTGCTGATTTCTCCTTGCTGTGTCAAATAGCTTGGTGCTGACTAAGAATTCAGAGGTCACTTATAGCTTGCCCTCAAAATATGAGTCGTTAGAAAATTGTTTCACCTGCAGTCTAAGCCATTTTCAGAAAGATTTATGCTCTCAATCAGCTCTTTACAGCATGGCTTCTTTTGTTATAAAAGCTTAAAGCACTAAAAGTACATTTCGGTTCATTTAGTTTTCTCCTTCATGTTTAAAACAAAGAAAAACTTTCTTGCTTTACAATACAGATCTTTTTGCCTCAGTTTGGTTTGGAGGATTTTTTCCTCAGCTGGGATTTTTTTGGGCTGGTTTCAATATGGCAGGTTTCAACATTAGCACAAAAAGCAACCCAATAAAACCTACAGACTGGAGAGAAGTGAGAAGCAGCAATTGTTCCAGCATTCTTCTCTTTCACCTCAACCGTTCTTCAGAATCCACACCTGCATATATGCTTATGCATATGTATAATATATAGAAAACTGAAATTCTGGAATTGGAGAATTTATTCTGAAAGGATTAATTTTCCATTAAAAATGTGTGAAGTCTCTAGGTCATTCCACTGCACACTAGGCAAACTTTCGAAATTTCAGAGTCTTCCAAAGGATGGAAAATCTCCTTACCTACTCCTGTTTTACTTGATAGCATAGGGTAAGATGTTCTTTAGCACCCCAGCATTAACAAAACGTGAGATTTTGACATCTTTATGTGCCAGGTGAATAAGTGCAGAGATTTTAGTTAAGATATGCTTTGATTTATCCTGTTAAAAAGACAAAATTGCATGCACACAAAATATCTCAGAAAGTGGATGAGTATAAAGGAGATTGTTGTAGCTAGGTGGATCCATCCAGGAGCCAAACTAGGAGTCTGTGAGTCTTCTAGTTTGAAGGGAGATCAGATATAAAAGGTTCACAGACAGTCGTGGTTGCACAAAACATTAGTGTAGGACTATTCTCAGTGAACTTGTTTGTTTGTCAACTAGCCATACATAATCCATAATATTTGATTTATTTTTTAATCTAGATTAAAAATCAAGCATTAAGGTCAGCTCTCTTCCAGTCTCCAGTTAGTGGAGAATTTGGAGTTCTAACATATGATAAAATTGGGACAAAGTCAAAGATATAGGGTGAAGGGAGAAGGAGATGCATTATGAACAGGAGAACAGGGAAAGAGAAACTTGATAGAATGGTCCAAACTGGAGAATTCATAGAATTGCAGACAGTTGTGATACTTTAATTTATCTGAAAGAATGAAACCATGGCACAAAAAATAGGAAAAACCCCAATTCCGTCAGCTGCTCCTCAAAAGACATGTTCTCTAGATCTTTCACCAACCTTATTTCCCTTCTTTAGGCTCACTCCAGCACCTCAGTTAGAACAGTGAGGGGCCCAAAACTGAACATGGCATTTGAGATACTGCCTCACCAGTCATGAGAACAGTTGGACAGTTACTTCCCTCGTCTATCTGGCCACACTAATTCCTTTCATTATGAGTCCTTATCAAGGCTGTGATCACAGATTCACAGCGTGGTAGGGCTTGGAAGGGACCTCTGGACATCATCTAGTCCAATCCCCCTGTCAAAGCAGATTCTCCTAGAACAGGTTGCACAGGAATGCATCCAGGCAGATTTTGAAAGTCTCCAGAGAAGAAGCCTCCACAACCCCTCTGGGCAGCCTGTTCCAGAGCTCCATCACCCTCACAGTAAAGAAATTTCTCTTTATGTTTAGGTGGAACTTGCTGTGATCCAGTTTGTGTCCATTGCCCCTTGTTGTGATAGGACAAGTGCGCCACTGAAAAGAGACTCGCCCCATCCTCTTGACACACACCTTCAGATATTTATAAGCATTGACCAGAACCCTTCTCAGTCTTCTTTTCTGCAGGCTAAACAGACCCAGATCTCTCAGCCCTTCCTCGTAAGAGAGATGCTTCTGTCCCCTAATCATCTTTCAGCCCTCCATTGGAGTCTCTCCAGTAGCTTCCTGTCTCTCTTGAACTGGGAAGCCCAGAACTGGACACAATACTCCAGATGTGGCCTCACTAGGGCAGAGTAGAGGGGGAGGACAACCTCCCTCGACCAGTGGGTCACAATCTTCTTAATGCATCCCAAGATA
>VZZY01009356.1:0-98300 GCA_013400335.1 Eurystomus gularis
GGCCAGCCACTTCATCCACTGTTGGTCCCTGGCCATCTTTCTAGGACGCTACTGCTAATGAATAGGCATATGATGGTGGTGCACTTCGCAGGAACTTCTGCCATGGGTGAATGCTCATCATTCAGATCACCGTAAATCATCTCCAGCACAGCTAATTCCCTCAGATACTGAGTACCTTTCTCCATGGTGGTCCACTTACTTAGCTGACACATGACATCCTCCTTGAAGGGGTACCTTTCCCTTACACTTGACAGGAGTCTCCTCCAAAGACTGAGGGTCTGTGCCTGCTTCTCAATTGCCTTGTCAACGCCTGCTTCCCTAGACAAGGATCTCAGTTGCTTGGCCTCTTTCCCCTCTAGTTCCAAACCACCAACTCCACAACACTGGAGCAGCCAGGTGACAATCCGCATGCCTGGGAGATGACTATGGTCCTTCCATGTGTCACACAGCTAACTCAAAGATAGGGATCGGGTGATCACCCCTGGCTCTTCCTCTTCCTCCTGTTCTCGTGATGATCCTGCTTCATCCTCATCCCTCACTATACGAACTTATTTTTTGGTATATTTCTTTTTCTGTACAGGGGTGACTGATACTGGCACAGGCTGTTTCTCTGGCTCAGCTGCACTGTCAGTTGGTTTGTTTTCAGGTTCAGAGACCTCTTCTTCCCCTTGATGGCACTGAATTGTGCTAAGCAGGACACGGTAGGCATGGGCAAGTCCCCAACACATTGCAGTAATTTTTGTCTCCCGGGAGTTGCTGGGTTGACAACACAGCTTCTCTGAGTACTTTACTAGTTTATTGGGACTCTGTACCTGCTCAGGGGTGAAATTCCAAAACATTGGGGGTGACCACTGGCCCAGGCACTTGCCCATGCTCTCCCACACACCTTGCCACTCATAACTATCCAGCCTCGGGGCAGGTCTCCGCGTGATGGTGTTGGACAAGAACTGTATAACCTTAAACAGGATGTGGCAGACATTCAGCAAACAAAGCACTGTGAACATGCTGGCCTGGATATTCCAAGGATAGGCAAAATCCTTGAAAGCCGAGGTGGTCCCCACCCCGTCTCTCCTGTAGATGGGGTGAGACCACTAACAAGCGCCCAAGCCACATGCAGGTACCAGTTCACCCCTTCAAGCAGTGACACCATCATATCATAAGCCGTCAGTATCCAGCAGAGCACAACAAGACCCTTGACCCGTTTCCCAAGGATGACAAACTCCATCACCAGGAATGCACAGTGGACATAAGGATTAATAGAGCACCACCAGGCAAACAAGTTGGGCAGCATTGTAAACATACTCTAGTCAAACAATATATGTATATAAACAGAAAAATTGCATCTAACAGAAATTATTTCAACACAGTCTGGTCAGATTCTGTCCGTAACTCAGCCCCCTGGGCCCCATGTTGGGCGCCAAAGAGGCCATGGCTGTTTAGTCCCTGCCCGGGCCTGAGCACCCCAGCGCTGGGCGGAAAGGGCAACAGGGAAAGCACCAACCACGGGGTTGGGATAAGGAGAACTCAATACGATAACAAACAAGAAACAATCAGAACAACAACAACAGTGAGAAAAGCAAGGTACAAAACAAGGGACACTGAGCACACAGACCAGTGGAGCGGACTCAACTCACCCCTCACCTGGTGCAGTTGAACCATGAGGGACCTGTGCCCCTGAGGTCAGCATGGTATCAAATAGCCAGGCTGTGGCTTCCTCCCAACTCCTGCTGGAAATAAACCCTGTCCTGGCCAAACCAGGACAGTAACTGAAATGGCATATTAATTTCCATCCTCTTGCTTAAAATGTAATTGTCCCTGTTGGAAGAAGTTTACAGAACCATTAACAACACTGTTCCAGTCTTGGTACCCCACACAGCTAGGAAGTCTGCCTTTCTCTTTTCATCTGACATGGCACCTCCCTCCCAGCTTGAGTTCCTGCTCTGAGGTGGTGCATCCCAGATTGATAACCACAGAGCAGATGGAGAAGAGAATGCCTGGACAGTTATTTTGTGAGAAGATCGGGAATTATGACTTTATAATCTTCCATCTTGCGATTTTGGAGAGAAGCCATGTTTACTGCTTTTACGGTGTGCATTAGCATAGCAAATTATGCTGTCAGCCATCACGAGCAGTGCTAGCGGGAGAGGAGGTAAATAGTGAGATTGTGAAAGACAAGCTGAATGTGAAGAGCTGAGAATCCTTATTGGAAGTACGTGTTGATTATGCAGCGTGTGCACTGAAACTTCAGTGTCTAAGGGTGAGTCAAGGCTGAAAAGAACTCCTGCAATTTCTTACTCTGTATTTCTTTTGCCAGTATCTGCAGACAAACTGAAACAGGAGACGTGTGCTTGACATCTTCATGCTCTTTGAAGAGGACGTGGACAGGGATCATTAAGGGAAATGGAGGGTTTTCTGCAGAAACATTTTAAAAATACAAAATCCATTTATTATTATTATTATTATTATTATTATTATTACTATTACTAATTTTTAAGTGAACTTACTCCATCTTCATCTTCATCTTCCTGGAGCCAAATTAAGAAGTTATTTATTTCATTCCATTGTGACATTTTGTATTTGTAGACCCAAGCTGCAGCATTTGCTTTGGGTCAAGTTCATAATTATTTGTCTGCATGAGCTTTTATGTTTCTTTGGTTTTTTTTTAATAGTTTGTAATTCAGGTCCTTTACATCCCTGTTGTCTTTCTTCTTGGTGAGTCTGTTTTTCTCTTGTCCTTCTTCTCCTTCCTTTTGCAACTCCCCACAGCATTTCTGGTTCCAGAGACTGGCACCATAATGGTTTAAAAAATTACAGAATGGATAGTTAAGCATCTCCACAGTACATGATTGTGTTATCTGTGATACAGAAAAATAAAAACTTTCAGGGAAGTATTTGTTAATGAACTCCACTTTGGATAAATGGTTAAAATAAAACATTTCCGAATGTTGTGTCTGCATATAAAACAACTGCAGTGAAATGCTCTAAGTTTTGCAGATGTAAAAAAAGAATTTAAGGCAAAGTTAGTAGTCTGTCATCTCACACTACAAAACAAAACAGAGCTCTGGGAACTTCTTGTATAGCTACTGATTTTGTTCCTCTCTGTACTAGCAAAGGGGGTTTTCATCTTGTTAAATAACAGTGGCATGTGTCTTCCTGCCTTGTTCACTGCCATTTTGACCAAGATTTTTCTATACTGCCTAGGAGTTCACCTCAGATAACATAGGTCAATTAAGGCTTCCTGCAGGAGATCACAACTATCTCTTACCATTCTACCTACCTCAACCTATGGGCTACAATGGGAGAGATAATTCTGGAAAATTACTTGTCCCCAGTGTAAGCTGAGAACAGGTTATGTTTATGGGATTGCCCAGAGGAGTTCTGGATGCCCCACCCCTGGAAGTGTTCAACGTCAAGGTAGATGGGGCTTTGAGCAACCTGGTGTGATTGAAGATGTCCCTGTCCATGGAAAGGGGGTTGTAACTAGGTGGTCTTTAAAGGTCTCTTCCAACTGAAGCCATTCTGTGAATCAGAAGATGTAATAATGGCAATCCAAAGCTTTTGTGAACTCTTTGACCTGCCTTCCCCAATTGTTTTGTAAACCAAAGCAAATCTCTGCAAAGAGCCCTGTGAAACTACAGAGTCAGCTCCAAAGTGGCTCTGAATCATCCTGTTTGCATTAATAGCTGTAATAATCATAATTTTCAACAGTGGGTTTCCTTGTCTGATAGTAATTCAAGGATTTAATTGTTAGGATTAATGCTTTAACAATCATGTTGTTTGATCATCAGTTCCAGAGTCCCCACCTGATGATGCAAGAGAAGTAAACAAGCAGAAAAAGTCAGGACTAGAATGCTGCACTGGCAGACATGTTACTGTAATGTGAAGAAATACAGAAAAAAAAGTGGATGTGAGAAAGGAACAAAAGTGTCTGAACTGGGAGAAGAGAGCTGGGTGGATGTATCTTCAGCATGATCCCATTAAATCTTGTCAGCAAGAGCCAATGAATTAAAACAGTATAGTGTCCCTCAGCTGATATGAATGAATATATGGGTATGTCTCCGGAGGTTTCTACAGTTTACCTGCCTACTCAGTCTGTTTCAGTCTTTGGCTTTTCTGCTGTTGGTTGGGTTAAGAGATGCCCACTCTTCTGGTTTGTGTGTGATGTACAAACTGGCTTGGCCAACAGCTGAACTGAATTTGTGAATTCATTTTACCCTTTTTACAGAACAGTTGTCAGCCCTCATAGTGTTGATTTGCAACAGAGTCAGGTCAACATCTAGAGGTGAATGTCTCCATTTTCTTTTATGAATATCTTGTGCTGCTCATCCTTGATTTGTAGCTGTTCTTATTTTTTAAATTAATTTTCTTTTTTAAAGAAAATGTTGTGCGAGACAGTAAGTTTTCAGAGTGGACAGAGCTTAAAAAATTGGTAAGAACTAAAGTTTTATAAGCCTACAATTTTGGACTTTGAATTTGCTGGTTGTTTTCTGAAACTATTTAGAATTTGCTTTCAAATGTCAGAGAAGGTAATTTCTCTGCTGGAAGAAGAGATTTCTTGTTGACCTTCTTAATTTGTACATGTTAAAACACAGTAATTGAAAATGCTCTCGCATTTCCCCACCATGTTAGAAGAATGTTTCTTAATAATGTGACATACCATCAAAAATTAATCACCCAATACATTTTCTGCTGATACATTGCACCAACTCAGCTAAGATCCAGGAATGGTACCTAGTGTGAAGTACCTTGTTTCAGGATACTGAGCCTGTTCTTTTGAATGTGTTTCAGCCTTCTTGAGATACTTTTCTTTGGCAGTTTTCATACTGTGCACATTTTTCATTCATCCATTTTTACCATTACTTTTCTATATCTCTAGCTACCGCTGAGCAGTGCTTACACAGAGTCAAGGCTTTTTCTTCTTCTCAAACCTCCCCACCACGGACTAGGCTGGGGGGGGATGCACAAGAAGCTGGGAGGGGACATGGCTGGGACAGCTGACCCCAGCTGACCAAAGGGGACATTCCGGACCATATGATGTCATGCTCAGCATATAAAGCTGGGACAAGAAGGAGGAGGGGAGGATATTCAGAATGATGGTGTCCCGTCTTCCCAAGTAACTGTTATAGGTAATGGGATGGGAAGCAGTGAATTTATTCCTTGTTTTCTTTGCTTGTGTGTGTGGCTTTTGCTTTCTGTATTAAACTGTCTTCATCTCAACCCACAAGTTTTCTCACTTCTACCCTTCTAATTCTCTCCTCCATCCTTCAAGGGGAAACTGAGCGAGCAGCTGTCATAAAACCATGACATACATCCAAGATCTGCTCTGGGCAGTACAGATGGGCACCATGTCAGGTTTGCCTGTGTTTCAGCACTGTCCAGCTGTTACTTGCATCTTCATATGCCCTAGCCTGACCTAATTCTATACATGTGCTTTTGGCATCTTGTTCTAATTCTGATGTGGTGCAACACAACTTTTGTAGCATTTCAGTCACTTTGAACTGAAAAAACCGCAAAACAACAGTGGTTGCATCTCTGGGGCACCACTTGTGGCCCCGAGGATTTAGAAGCCAAGTGCTGTGCAATGTGAACACGAGTCTTGCTGATCTGAAAGGTGCTAGTCCACAGCAATGTGGATGTGAACCAGCCCGCTTGAGTGGAACACAAAACTGTCTCTGTTTTCTGGTCTACAGACATGACAGAGATGTGTTGCTGATCATACCATGTTTCTGTAGGAGGCAAGCGGCTCTTGTTGAGAGCCAGCAGGTGTTCTAGGTGTTGCCATTTCTTACCAAACATCGCAATATGCTAATCTTCAGACTAAAGTCCTAACTGATCCTGCGTTTAAAAAGCACTACATTAAACTCTGAGATGCTCTAATTGAAAAGCATTTAATTTTAAAAAATGCAATCTACCCCAATTTTCTATTTTCTGATTAGACTTTATATAATCGTAAGTTGGGCTAAAACTGCTTATGCCTAAGTATCCCTATACACTATTAAAAATGCCCTGACAGAGAACACTTTGTGGACCTTCTTGCCACAGGGCAGGACATCAATAGTTTTCATATACTTAAGAATAATTGGATACATTAATGGAATAAAGATCCAGGAGAGACTGACTGAAATCCAAAAGCTGTATTCTGAGGTAGTCCCTGACCTTCAAATTGCTGGCGCCCGGGAGAGGACTCTCTATGCTGCCCTTGTTCTTTATATTCCTCCTGAGGCTGATGTTCCTGATGAGATGCTGAGATATAGGGGTCTGTGAGCATGTGTGGCTAATTTTATGCTCTTATTTGCAGATCCCCATAATACCTGCTGTTGCAAGTGTTGGATTTTCACTCTTCTTCATGCTCAAACATACTCAATCTCATTTTAGTAAGGGGAGTAAGAGCTGTTTAAAAAAGAAACTGCTGTAAATGAAGAGTAAATTCTGAATATGCATCTTATTGACGTTGTCCTTTGCAGAGCTCGAAACTTTGTCATACCACAGCAGCATTATATAAGATAATGGTGATGCATAAATGTTGCTGCAAAGCATGTAAATATTGTATCCTCACCCCTTAGGGCTGACCTTCTGAAAGACACAAACAGAAGATGACTGTGAAATGAGAATGTAAGGTACAGGAAAAGAAGCATATTGAAGAACTGGCACAGTTTGGCTATATACAAGTGGTCGTCTAGGTCTTTTCTCCTTTTGCATGTTTTTAAAATGAAACTAGAGGTAAGGGATATTTGTAACATGAATTTAAACATTTGCTATATTGGCAATTAAAGCAGAGGGGGTGTGTCCAGAACTGAGTAAACTGGGAAGGAAGCAGGACGGGGAAGGGACCAGCACAAGAAGCCAGGGGAATCCTTTTTTTCTGTCAAGAACAGAAAGGCCATGCCGTAGCTATCACCATCCCCACATGCTAGCTTTCTACATGACACCAATAATAGGCACATTAATTTTGGCTTGTAATTGCAATAGATAATCAATGTCACAATATTTTTGGATTTTATTTGACCATCAGTTGTGATTACAAGAAAATTGAGAACCGTGGCTAAGCTTTGTTCTATAGCTTGTGCTGCATCATATATATGATGAAAACCACTTCTCTGTGCCTTCCTGAGTGTATTGTAACTCTTCAAGGAGGTGGCAATTGAGTTACATTTATGGGCTTAAGTATAAACTACTTTGACTTATAGATTTAAATTGATCCTGGAAGCTCTTTACCTTTCTGCTACTGAAGTTTTATGAATATAAGTTATTGATTTTCTGCTTAAATGATTTTGTGCTTAAAAGTCAGAGGCTTGCTGGTATATCACCTTATGCTTTAGTAATACTCTGGTGATGTGGATTACTGATTTTGTATTTTTGAACATATTTGCTGAAGTCTTTTTCCGTGCCTTGTAGAGTGGTTATTTGCTTAATGCACAGTTCTTTCTGCAGCTGCTAGACTCCTCTTTTCATAGAGTCTATTGATTTTGAAGTGACGCTTCTGCTTTTTTTCCAGGTTTTGTGACCTGATTGTATCTCTTGAGTATTGCTATGGTAATAACTTCTATTTTCTTTATCTGCTGTGTGTATTAATTTTAGTCTGTACTGATTTTATCTGTAACAAACAGAACTAGAACAGAAGCCCTGACCTATTTGTATTGCGTTAGGTAATATACATCTTCAGTGTAAAATAAGGTGCATCTTCAAAATGGGTCATGTCCTGAAATCCCGACTAAAGTTTACTTGAAGTTCAGCATATTTTTAAAAATGAGAGAAGCCTCACTAATGTGATGTGAAAGTGAGAAACTCACCTATAACTGCATTGTCAGTTCACAAATTGCATTAAATATTTTTAAAGTCATGACATTTAATTGAGGGTCTGTTCTTCCTGATTTGCCCCAAAAACTTCTGCATTTCCAAGTAATTTTTCTAGCTTTTATTAAGTTTACGAGACATGAAAGCCAACTCCCAATTCATAGAATCATAGAATCGTAGAATGTTAGGGGTTGGAAGGGACCTCTGGAGATCATCAAGTCCAACCCCCCTGCCAAGCAGGACCAAATCTATGCATATAGTAAAGTTCTCAGATTTTTCTACAATATTAAATAATGACTAATTGCATAATACATGCAACTTTATATACCTGTCTTAAATGTGACTTTAAGATAATATTCCATGTTCCATTCCATTATTCCAAATGTGTAGCTGATTTTGAACAAAAGTTGATACCTTTAGAGATACAATTTTGTGTCATATAGAAGTTTATATAAGCAGTATTAGTAAGGTTAGTGCCCTGTCTATTCTCGCAATGTTCATTTATGTTTTTTCTTTAATTATTTTTAGATTCTGTGTCTTTTATTCTTTAGAATGTCTTAGTGCAAAGGACATTCCTGGGATTAGTAACTGCAGAACCTGGCCCCTAGACTATAAATCCTTAGACCACTTTGAAACCCAGAGACAGCCACATTCTTAAATGGTGGTGCCTGCAAGAAGGAGGGAAAATAACTTGTGAGTTCTTCTGTTTAGCTGCTAACATTTTATAGCTCTACAGGCATGTAGTGAAAAGCCGTGTCATGGTTTGCTCTGGCTTTTTTCATTCTTTTAAGTTCCCATTGGGAACTGTATATCCAGGGTCAAACATGTTACTGAGTTGGTTGTAAAATCCAAATTTATCTTGTGTTCTTCACCTTTGCAATGAACACGGGAATACCTAAGTACTCTTACTAAGTAAGAGTCAGGTTTCCATTGCTTATTTATTCTAAATCTTCCTTAGAACATGTTAGACACGTTCAACTGTTCCTTCTGCAACTTTAAAAAGCTTTACATTGTATTTTATTTTTTCTTTATTGTATATATTTTATATATTCATATTATTATGTATTTTCTTCAATATCGATTTTTCTCTAATCATTAATATCTGAAAGCTGATTTGAAAGTTGGGAAGACTAGGCTTGAGCGAATCTGTTTATATAGCAAAGATCAGTCACTTCTTTATAATGTCTTAATGGCAAATATATAAAGATACTTATGAGACATTCTATTGCACATTTGCATTGTCTATCTTAAGCATCGTTTTTCAGACTTGTCATTAGTTTCTATAGAAATACAGTGCGACGCTATTAGAATTTATTTTCTGTGTTTCATCATAAATTCTGATTTAGTGCTTAAAAGACCTGGGTAAAAGTACTTTCATTTATGTACTGGATATTCTTTAACATATGTACTGTAGTTGAATTGCGAGTAGTTTGCGATACAGAGTTTGTTGTAGCTTTTGTTTGTTGTTTTTAGGGCAAGAAGGGCCCCAATCTTGCATAATCTGGTCCATGCAGAAGTTCTTTTAGAGTCAGGCTGCTTCAGGAGGGAGTCCTGTGTGAGATCTGTGGAGGTCCTTGTGGAATAAGGAATGGCATCAGTCCATGATGTGGAGCCTTGATTTGTTTGTATAGTGCTGCTTTGCATTGACAGAAAATGGCTAAAAACCTGGGTGCAGAATGCTGCAAAAATCTGGTGTAAAAAGTAGGACAAAGTATTCGTCAGCCTTGTATAGTTATGATTGCTCTGTTGTGGTATGGTTTTAAAAACACTTGTATTCAGAATATTTTATGCTTACTGAAGCATATGCACACTGAAGCAATTAAAATTGAGTAAAGTGATTCACTTTTTTTTGACAGAAGAAATAATGAGGGCTATTTCCCATATATCGGAGTGTTTCAAGCAAGGTCAGTTTTCATTGTAATTAATGTGTGTTCAATTGCAGTTCGCAACACTTGACTGTAGAAATTTTACTGACAGTCTTGTTAGACAGGAAATATTTCTTTTGGAACATTACTTGAAAATTTGAACTTGGAACTTTTAAACTGTTGGATCTGGAGACCTTTAATAGCTTTATAACAAATCTGCAGAAGTTGACAGAAGCCCATTGGGCAACCTGGAGTCAGTGACGGAACACTGGGTGAAGAAATGACCAAGTCATCCACTTATCCTTGGGACCCGTGGCTTTTGATGAAGTTGTCTTACAACTGTTTCTTTAATGTGCTTCACACCAGTGAAGGGTATCATGCTGCTTTTCCTTATCAGCTGTGATGTGGTTAAAATGTGTGCCCTAAATGAAAATCTAATTTGCACATATTTGTGCTTGGGTGGTGTTTCCCCTTTCTTTTCTGTGGCTGGGCTCTTGAAAGGCATTTTTTTCCTTTGATAAGGCTCCTGCCTCAACAAAAGAAAATCCTACTAAGAAGAAAATTGATTGGCCCGGCCCTGATGCTTCCTTCGGCAGGTGTCGGTGAGAAGCTGCTGGATATGGAGAGCAGTAGAGGAAAGACAAGATCTTAATGTGAACTAAGATAGTATAAGATAAAGAGCTTATGAAAATAAGCTAGTAGGATTTTCGGACTGTCTTTGTTAAGTATGAATATAAAACTTCAGATACCTACACATTGTGCAATATAGAAGTGTGCCAAAAGATACTGGATATTCTGTGTAAGAGTTGTCACCTTCATAATTCGCTGCATAAAGATAACAGGCTGAGCACGCAGCTTTGGATCCCCACGCGTAGCTTTTGGTGGTGTTAAAAGTCCTGGAAATAATTGCAAATGCAGTTTGCCATTCAAAGGCAGATCAATTGCATTCATTTTCTATATGATAAGAACGGGTAGTGGTAGCAGTTGGCTGCTAATTAAGAATAAAGACATAACATTTTTTAACCTTGCAGCCTTCAATTTTGAGTGCTTATTTTAGGGATTAAGCTGGAAAAGGTTTGGAAGCACGCCAAGTGTCAGTGGTGTTACTGTTTTAGACTTTATCGCAACATCCAGTCCAAAGGATGGATCTGAGTCTTCCTGTACTTCTGAAGCAAATCCAAGTGGTTTCTTAGGCTTTGCTGATCCACCTATTCCCTTGTTGTATTCTTTTTTATTATACAGCCAATTTTTGATGGAAAACTCCCCACCCCCAGTTGACTGCACTATCAGAAGGAATACATGTCAGAATCCTGTTAGCTTTAGTTTCGGGATTTATGTGATTTTTAACAATAGCAGCATATGGTTTACTTGTCTTGTAAATTGTATTTGTGAGAAGACATTATCCCCTGATCCTGCAAAGCTGGGAATAATGATCCGAAGTGTGAGGCCTGTGAAAGATACAATTCAGTACGAAGAGTGAATAAAAATCTCATGATGCTTATAATGATATGCACTAATCCGTAGAATGTAGGCATTGTTGGAGAATAAAAATAAAGAAGCAAAACCAGAGCAAAATTCCATAACCATGCATTTAAATTCTAAGAAATATTAGTATTTTAAAATAGCAATATATATTTCGGGGTTGGACTAGATGATCTTTAAAGGTCCCTTCAAACCCAAACCATCCTAGGATCCTATGGTTAGTGTTTTAAATAATACATTTTGAGTTTTGGGGCTTTAAAAAATATAATTTTTAACGAGCAGCTACACATACCATTTGATATTATAAAATTGGTCTCTCTTCCTTTGTTATGGAGTAAGTAATTAATGAATCATCTGTTCTTCTAGCTAGCCAATTTATATTTTATATAGCCAGCTGGTTTATGATATGTCAAAGACACAGAGAAAGGTATCATGGGTGTACTACATTGAAAATACAGATTTTATCTATTGGTACATAGATACAAACTAATCAGAAAGTGGAATTATGACCTTGCTTTACTGAAGATATAATGAAAACTGCATGTATTAAAAATTATGACAGATAACACGTGAGCAAGAAAAGACAAAAGCACTTAAAGGTTGCGTTTTCGCAAATGAGTGGAGCTTTCTGTAACTGGAAATGAAGCATTAAGTTACTTGCCAATGAGATTTTTACCAGCCTCCTTAACTGGATTGTCAATGTCATATATTGGAGGTACTTATATTACTGGGTGTTCTCTTTAATTTTATCATTTTTACTGTGTCAGCTTTTATTATCATTAACAACTAGACTCACCGACTCAATTGTGTCCCAGCAGGATTTCAGATTATTCCTCAAATTACAGCAATTTGTCATGATGTCAGTGTTTTTTAACCTATAACCCTAGGTTACCTACAGAGTCTGCAGAGTCCGGATTTTGCACGCTGTGGATTCAATTTCCATTGTATATAAACAATTACAGTGCTTCACAAACAAAAAAAAGGCAGCCAAAGACAAAACTAAGGGTCAAAGTCTAGCTTCATGTGAATCCATTCTAATTGGATTTTTTTTTAACAAACGGGATATAGGCAATGCATAAAATGGAATAGGAGTGAGTTAGGCTCTTGTCAATGGCAGTAACTCTACCGTTGGTGGCAGCAATGGAATTTAGAAGGGTCAGGGTCATGACTAATATTTCTTATGATACGTGACTGTAAGTTTTCAAGAGTTTTAATGGTATTGTGAGAGAAACAAGCAATTATCTTGAAGCTGAAAGGATGTTCTCGTTCTGGTACACAGAAAGCTGGGAATATAAGGGAGGAGAGTGAATGTTCATCCTTGGTAAGGTCCCTAAGTGTTCTCATTGCTGAGGGTGGGGATGGATGGTCTGAAAGCCCTGAATCAGCCCTGCCACCTGTGATGGGCAGAGGTGTCTTACAGGACACAACTGTGCTGACACCCGCACGGACAAGCTGTGGGACTGGCACAAATTTGCCATCTTTAGAAATTTTGTGTGTGGTGTTGAGAGGAAATCTGATAGTTAATTGTAATGTAAAATTGCATTTCTTTTGCTCTCTTTTTATTCCTTTGTTACTATTTCAAATACTGCAAGTGTATGTTGATATATATGATGTATATACTAGTTGCATTTTCCCCAACAATAGGCTAGAAGTCTGGCAGTGCTACAGAAATGTCATGCTGTTAAATAACACTATTGACATTTTTGCTAGCTTCAAATACCAAATTTCCCATTAGCCACATGGCTTCTACAGTCCTACGTCTGCATTGTTTCTTTTTGCTTTATTTACAGCAGTGATAACAGCAGTTATTTCCGAGGGCTGGGGTGATTCTGCCTTTTCAGTCGGCTGCAGTGCTCCCAAACTGTGTTTTCTGGTTGTACTCCCTTCCTCGCTCCTGGCGATGGAAGCTGTGAACGGGCTTATCCACAGTGCGAGGTATGGGACTCCTCACTGGCTTCTTCCTCTTTCTGATGACTGTCACCTCAAAAGTGGAAGGATTGATACTCAGTGGCCATCTTCTGTGAATTTCCATACTCTCTGAAGCACCATTAACTTTTTCACCCCCATTAAACATGTCTTCCCATTTGATTCTGGATTATTTCCATGTTGGAAAATTTGCATTATGTGGCAAAATAGGGAAATCCAGTGTTACTACTTGTGTGCTTCTGTCTGAAAACTGATCTGCGTTTCAGCAAAATGCTGAGTTTCAAAATGGCAAAATGCGAGTATTTTCTGCTCACACTACAAAATCATTGTAGTGAACATTGTTTCATGCAAAAATGCTGTTCCTGGCAAAAAGAAAAAATTGTAGTTTTGCAGAAGTTTTGAGATTTAGGAGACCTGGTTATAGGAAATCACTTGCAGTGAAATGAAATCTTAATAAATCCTTGTTACAGTGAGTGCCCTGTGGTCAAGGGTCATGCTGCCGAAGTGGCGGTGAAGGAGTTGAGCTCGGAGGATGCTTAGTAAGTAAAAATGATAAATTCAGGATTCTTGGAACATTAGACCTTTCATACAATTATTTTGGTGTAGTGTTGCAAGAAGAAAAAAGTAGGTTTCTAGGGAAGCCTTAACTAGAACAGAATAAACTGTAAATGGGTTTATTATAAAAAATCTCTACAAGTAGTTATTTTAGTGAAATACAGAGGCTGAATGTGGCTGCTGTGCAAAATGGGGGGGATGGATTGGCAAAAATCTGGTGCGTTGGCTTCTAGACCCCCAGTTCTGGGGGCTGGAGCTCTTGCTAAGAAGTGAGAGGCTCTGTCTCCTTGGGATTGCGAGAGCCCTTCTCCCTGCAGCCTTCAAGATTAAACTGCACTTCAGCCTGGCTCAGAAACCAAGGGGACTGCCATTCTGAAGTGTTATTTTATAAATATGAAGTAGAAATCAAACCTCTGTGTTCTCAGCCTCTCCATCACTGTAACCAAGTAGCTCCTGAATGACATGCTTTTAGACAGGGATTTGGTTAGCCACAGTGTTATAAACAACTTCAATTACACTTTCGGGTTAAATGGTTTTAGTGTTTTCTATTTTACTTACTAAGATACATAGATAGTGTACTGTTCTTTCTCTGCAATGATATTGTATTAAATTACTGGTTTATTCATGTGTTTTCTGGTGAGCTTGAAATTCTCGCATCTACCAGTTACATTGGTGCACGTGAAAGATAAATCTTCCTGGTTTGTTATAGATAAATTGAATAATTAAGAAGCTGCTCTTAATTACTGTCCAAGGAGTCATAGAAGTTAGCGTTCCAAGTGTATTACCAAGTAAGTTTTAAAATTAAATTTCTTTAGATGAAACTATGCAAAATATATACTGCCAGAGGTTTCTGCCGCATTGTATGTGAGAGAATCTTTGATAATCTAATGGCATCTGGTTAAAAATTCTTGAAAGTGCTTAACTGATGTGAGGGGGAGATTTATGGTTAGAACCTAAACAGAACTTAGGTATATGCTTAAATACAAATGTGCTAAATACAAATATATGTAATCAAGCTCACCGGCTGCCTCTTTGTGGAAATGGCAAAACTTACCTGGTTGTTCCCATTGAGCCACTGAGTTTCTGAAACCTAAGTAGGGAATTATCCTGGAAGCTCAAGCCAGGCTTAGAGTATTTCTGCATTCAGGCTTATATTTAGCCCAGCAGAAAATGCGACTGTATTTCCTTTTTGTTATGTTTATGACACTGTGTTAATGTGGGTTAGCTTCTATGGCGGGAATGTGCAACAGCGTTATCTGGTGAGGAAGAAGGCTGGTTATACAAGGAGGTAGGTAGGATTTTTAACAGGTAATGCAAGTTGACTGTATTTGTGGACAAAGCAGAGCAATGGCAGCTAAGAATCAGCAATACTTAGCTATGGGATAATCAGAACAAGTAAGGATCACAGGCAGTCTCAGCAATCAGACTGTGAGGTAGGTAATGATGAGATAAGAATGGCAATGAGTGTGTTGATGGAGGCATTCTATAACTAAAGAGATTACATAAATGACAGTGGGTATGAGGAACAGCCTACAGTCATTAGCATATGTAACTTTTTACTCCCAAATGCCTAAGCTGTCCCAGCTCCTAAGGTACACAAGGCCCCTCTCTTGGCCCTTACAGCTGACACTCATAGCATGGGAGATCGGACATCCCTCCTGGTACATCAAGGTTGTTCAGAGAAGTACTTGCCTCTACAACAGTCAGTTTTCTACTGCTGTGTTGATCCTCTTCTGTGGCACCCACCTTGCTGACTTCTGAATTTTATTCCCTCAAAACTGCCATGACCTACAGCTTGCTTCTCTGATTTCCCAGAGTGCTCACTTCTGATTTTATTGCTTCTGTTCCGGTCCTCAGATCACTGGTCACTGTGCCCTTAGGCATGGTGTTTCTTAGATGGTCTTCCTCACCCCTCTCTGGGGAGTTCTTCCTTGAAGCTTAGAGACATCGTTCTCTTTTCTTTGATTTGTAATTGTCTTAAGCGTACCATTATTGCATTAACTTTTGCCAGGCTCTGGTCTTTCCATTGTGCTGGCTCAGCAGTTCATTAGTTGAAATTAGTTCGTTCTGTTACAGACGATAGATATTTTAAGGCCTAGCATTTATGCTTGTTCAGCAGCTACGTTACTCCCTGTCTAGCTGTGAGTAAGGTTAAATATAGTTCTGCAGAGTTAAGCAAAAACTGTACTGTCAAGCAGCCACCCTTCCCCTTCTTTTTTGTTCAAGTGGTTAGTGACATGCTGGGGCTTGGTTTTGCATAGCAGAATCTTCTTTTCCAACAGCAAGTTATGCTGGGGCCTTTTGGCCTGCGTTGGGTGAGGACTCCTGTTCCATGCTTTGCCAACGTGAATTTCCTCATATAAACAGTTGCGTGTGGCTGTGGTTCCAGATCCTGTTTGAATGACTTTCTCTTACATGCATAAAGTGACTTCAGGTGCAAAAACTTGAACCAACTTCAAGTTTAGCTCAAAAAGCCCTAAATTTCTTTGCTATAGTGAGCATCTCAATCACTAAGACACAGAGTTGTGTCCTTTTTAGTTGGGATCATTTCTGGTTCTACAAAGCCTTCCAGTACCTGAAGGGGGCCTACAAGAAAGCTGGGAAGGTACTCTTTACAAGGGCTAGTAGTGGTAGGGTGAGGGGCAATGGCATTAAACTGAAGGAGGGGAGAATTAGATTAGATGTAAGGAAGAAGTTTTTCACTCTGAGGGTGGTGAGTCACTGGAACGGGTTGCTCAGGGAGGTTGTAGATGCTCCAACATTGGATGCATTCAAGACTAGGTTGGACGGGGCGTTGAGCAACCTGGTCTAGTGGGAGGTGTCTCTGCCTATGGCAGGGGTGTTGGAACTAGATGATCTTTAAGGTCCCTTCCAACCCAAACTATTCTATGACTCTATGAAATATGGCATTTTTTGCTGGCACACCTGGTGCAGCTTCAGCGGGAGGTATGCTAAATGTCCACATCCAGAATGTTTTTCCTCTTGAACAAAAATGAAGTGTTACTGTATTTCCCATATAAGTTATCAATGCACTGTCATATAGTAAGTAAGACTGTTTTCCCAGTTTTTTCAGGGATTATTTAATGGCAGCAACTATTAGGACTATATTCACATTCAGGCTCTAGATCTTACATCAGTAAGCACATCTCCCTGGTGATCTTCTTTGAGACTGCTAATCTGCAGAAAGAAACACATGTGCCTTTATGTTCCATGTTTCAGGCTGCTGATTTGAGGGAGCTCCCCTTGACTTGGCACTTTCTCCATGGGATAGGCTGAGCACTTCACCCTGTGTTTCCAGATTCTCCTTGGGGCCAGGCATCTCTCCTGTTTTCACTGCAACTCTTAATTTGTAGGTGATTAGTCCTATTAGGTTGCAAAATCAATTAATAATTTTCCACCTAAACTCTCCCTTGTAAGTATAGTTCAATATAAGCAATGTGTTTTCCTTTTATTTAATTTGCATTTACTATGTCTTAAGTCACCATAAAAATGATTCTTTTTGAAGTTTGTGTTTCCATTCCTACAGGAGTCTTCTCAGTGATTACCTTGTAACTGTTTCCAGTGCCGCATCACCTCTGTGATTTGTTCTTTTTTTCTGAATTTTGATTCCTGCTGTTGCTATGGGGGTGGCCTGAAGTGGAACACAACATTTAGGTGTGTTTGCTGTTTACAGCAATGTAGTCTGGGGTTTCATAATCCTCACAATTTGGGGTTTAGAAAACTTTTATTTTCATTTTCATTCAGTGCTAGCTTTCTTTCTAAATTTCTGCTTACAAACTACTTTTTTTCTCATACCATTGAATGCTTCTGTCTTTGTTTTATGTTAAGTTGTTTGTTTTGGTTTTTTTTTCATTTTAATAGCTTGAATTTAGTTTTAGCTTTTGTTTTACCAAGTGTGTATTATTTCATTCTTACAGCAGGTGCAGCATTTTTTCCTGTACTTTAGATGCTACAGTAATTTAAATATTTGGATGATCCAGAGGAAAGGCTAACAGCAAAACCATTGTTTATGTTGACACAATTTGTTTTTTCAGAGATTTCCTCTATCTTAAAGCTGTACTAACACTATTGCCATATATTTTATGTACAAGAAATAAATTAGTGCCGTATCATTTTCTAGAACAGCTTTTTTTTGTCCTACAGCAGTTCCTTTTCTGGCCTGGGATGGCTGGGGTTTGCAAGTGCTCCCAGATCACTGGATTTGTCTGTCTCCTTAGTTATTGTAGAACAGAGAAACGTGTAGCTACTCTTTGTGGTGTAAGATAATGCTGGAGAAAAAGCTGTTTGCTCTATGCCTGTCTGAGTTAATTAAACACATTGGTGGAAGGAATGAGTTAGAATGAACGTCCTGTCATATGTCATGTCATTTCTCTGCAGTCTTGTGAAAATCATAGTCTTTTGGGCTGAGTTCCCTTCAAAGCTGTCATCTTTGTGTGATTGTATGTAGAATGCAGAGACAGTAATAAATGATCCTGTATGTTGATTTTGTTTAATAGATTTGCCATGTGCAAGAATTGTTCCTCAATTATTATTTCCTGAACTATTTTGAGTTCTGATTTAGCAAAATGTTAGGAAGAGTGGCTGTGGTTTACCTTTTCATATGAAAGCAAATGCAGTCTTCTAGTTTAATTTGATTTTTAATCATTTGCCTAAGTTTCAAAAAAGTTTTAGAGATGTTAAAAATTCTCAGACAGCTTTTGATATTTGAAATTATTTAAAGTAATTTCCTCTGTTTCCTCTCTTGATCTTGTGCAGAAAGTTTGTTTCTTTGTACCTGCTTTTCTTTTATCTTGGGTTTTTTTTTGTTTTTTTCCTGCTGCAATTGTTCAAGCTCCGTCTCTGCAGGATTTCTGTATCTTACCAGCCTAATCCTTTCAGAATGTGGATATTTGGAGGTTGTTCTAGAAACTGCTTTCCTTTTCCAGTGTTCTGACTGTGTAGTGGCCTCACTGCACAGATGCCGCATCAGGATATGGCTTAAATATGTGTTTTGGTTCATTGCTATTCAGGAAGGATGTATGTGACTGTTAGCATGGGTTTCAATACTGTTGTCATTTGATTCCATCCCTCTATTCCCAATTCCTTTCTTGCACAAGTATGCACACAAGCATGTCTTCAAAGTCTAAGTTCTGTCAGTGCCTGTAGCCCTGCTCTGAATTCCTTCTTTCAGGCCACTTTCTGATCTGTGTTTTATAGCATCATTTCTTTGGATTGTCCAGTGCCTCCAAGTGACAACTGTATAATTATTTCACATCATATTTGCAGGTTCTCTGTTAGTCTCTTTTCAGACTTTCCTGTCCCGGCAGGCTTCATGTCCCACTCCTGAGGCTGACATCTACAAAGTTATTTAGGATGTGGGTCATCTTGTCATAGGGTATGAAGTTAGTTTTGTAATTGCTGCCTTGCCTGGCTGTGGAGTGATAGGTCTTGTGTGGAAACCATTTCTGACAGTGTGCTGGGTGCAGTGCTGGGGACACAGCAGTTCAGCTCCTGAGCCTCCACCGTTGTGACAGTGCCCATCAGCAACCTCTAGTGCTGCGTGCTCTGGTGCCTTGATCCATTCATCATGATCAGCCACTGAAACTTCTTCCCTTCATGATTTCCAGCCCTTTCCAGCAGGATTTTAGCTATCTTTCTTAGGGCCTATTGGTGCTTTGCAGGTTCATAATTTTTTCGTAGCGTGGACAGATTTCCTGCTTTTTGTGTGCATAGAAGGATAAATAATGATTATATGGTTCGTTTGAATAACTGCATACATCATGATTTTATAGCTTGCTTGCAGAGGCATACATTTAAAAAGTTTTTCTCCCTTGCACAACAGTAGAACACGGTAGTGAGTTGCTGATGTTGTAGGGTAAGTCAGAAAGAGGGTGCTGTCATGGGTATTACTTTAGAGAGCAAGTGTCCCATACACACCAAACAGTGGTAACAAGGTATGTGCCGTCTCATGTACTAGCTATGAGGCAGCATGCAAGTGATGCTATAAGTATGTGAGTTAATTAACATCTGTATAAAGTATGTATAAAACTAAACTAAAGTTATAAAAGGAGTAGTATGCTTTCTGCAGCATGTAATGCAGTGATAGCAAACCAAACATAGTGTTTCTTGTTTGGAATATACTTGTATTTCAGTTTGAGAAACTTGGGAGCAGAGTAACCTCTGTTGCAAATACAGGCTAAGTTGGAAGCATTTGTTTCAACACTTGTCCCCAACCCTGCCTTCCTCCTCAGGCTCCAGTTTGGTTTGTCCATCAGGGTGCCTGGCTTGCTTGGCACAGTGAAAGGCCCTGTCAGTGACAGGTGTTCTGTGTGGGGACTCATCTTGAACCCTTCTTCTGGGAGGCTGCAGTTTCCACGTTGTCTTTTTCTGTGGTGCTATTTGCAGTGCGGCAAATAATCTGCCTCATGTTTTAAAGGATAGAGAAGCTGGTTTTAGGAATAGATGAGCTTTATTAGCTAGGGAACAGTGTCTCGTAAGTGTCAGCATTGCTCAGGGGTCCTGCATCAGTCTCCATTTGATGACTGTAGTAGGGAAGACAGTGTTTATGCCAATGCAACTTTTGGTTTAAATAGGCAAGACAATGGAAGAGTGGAAAAGGAAGCACTAGGAAGGTAAATGACCTGGCTAAAGCCTTGCAGATGGAATTAGTGCTTGGTCTTTGATTCCCCATCCAACGCTCTTTCCCTTGGACCACTCCCCCTATTTCTGCTATAGTCACTGAATAGGCTTAATCTCCAAATTAGTAAATTCTGGGAAACCTTCCAGCTTTTCCTTTTGGCATCTTGCCTCTTTTTTCTGCTTTTCCTTCCCCTATCATTTTGCAACCTTGCTTTCCATCTCTGTAGCTGGAATTCTGCTGGAATCTATTACAGTGTTCTGAAATGTGTTCTGAAATTTGCCAAATGAAAACTTGCCCCTAGAGCGTGCAGAGTTCACTCTGTTCATGTTGCCTGCAATTTCTTCATGCTCTTGTTCACTGGTTCTTTGTACTCATAACTGATAGATTGCAGGATTGGGTTTAGATGTGATTTTTAAACCACTAAAGGATGGGCAAAGATGAAGTCTCTGTCTCTAATGCAGTGTTTCAGTGCCATCCAATGTATGAGCTCACAGGGTTTGGGCCTTTCTGCACCTTTCCCCATTGCCAGATGCTCCTGTGACTTCTGCCTGGGTAGCTCCATCCGTGCAGCTGCAGGCTTGCTCTGACCAGACCCAAGCCAGTAGATCAGAAACTGTTTATCTTTCCAATTTCTTCCTTTCCCCAAAGGGAACACCTGAAAGCAGTGCCCAGGGTAGAGTTGCCAAGCTGCAGATTAATGCGCCACTGTGGAACTAGAAGAGGGCTGTGGCATTTGCAGCTGCTGTGGGAGGATGGGGAAACCTACGGCTTCCCAGCCAAAGTGATACGGTGGCACTGGAGAGGAGCTCGTTTCACAGGGAGACACACTGGGGGCACAGGGCATTTGTTGTGCCTCGTGGGACTTCTTGCAGGAACCATGATGTCCAAATATCCTGGCTGCGTTCTCTTGGTTTTGGAAAAGATCATTAAATTAGGCCCAGAGCTCTCTATATTGGTTGGTTCCACCACCATCACCAGCACACCATAAAAAAAGAAGAGCAAAACTGCTGGTGCCTGCGAGAAAAGCTCTGAACATGGTGTGGATTCAGTTAATCCTGTGCTCTGGCTTTCTGCAGGTCTTCAAGTGGCGCTGACTCTGCTAAGGATCCTTATGAAGTGTTCACTGGAACAGATAGGGTGAAAGATGTTGAAGGAAATTGGCTTCTGTAATTTAAAGTACTCGGTGATAATTTTTAATTGCTTGCTTTCTAAAATCGCCAGGTGCTGGGAGGCATTGGTTTTATTCTGTGTCTAGAGTATGTAGGCTAAAAATAAATTATTTCTTCTGGAGAGGTGTTATTTTTAGGTTTAGCACAGCAAGAGATAGTGTGTCGAAGAAACTTCCCCTTCATGAATAATAGAAAATTTTGCAATTGCAATAGCAGCCATGAGTTTTTTTCAACGTTGTTGTGCTACATCATAATTTTTAATAGTAAATATTCAATTTCATGTACAGTAACTGTGTACAGTGTGTACACTGTAAATTAAATGGTATAAATGTAAAGATTCTAAACAATTCCTGTTGAGGTGTTAGAATAAGAAAAAATTATTTACTTTTTACTTGAGATCTATAATTTTTCTTTTATTCCCTTTTATGTTAACTTCTGGCATTATCTGTTTGGTTTTGTTTAGCTGTCAAAGAATAAAAAATGGAATTGCATGGTAGTGCTGTGTATCATGTTCTATTTATGTATTATACAAACATAAAGAGGACTATTCAAATGTATGGGAATACAGGTTTCTATTTTTAAGGTAAACTCTTATCAGAGTAATTTATGCTACTCATTACTATCACAAAGCTATTAGATTAATTCCTTTGCAAGTAGGCATCATGTGATGAGACGTACTTGAATATCTTCAAGGTCCTTCCTTTTTTCTTCCTCTGTTTTCCTCTTTTTTGAATCTTTCTCCTCAAAACTCTGACAAAGTGAAATGTAGGTTTCTTCCCCCTCCTCAAATTATTTTTTCTCCCTGTCCCATCAGGTTTTTATCTTCCTGGCACAGATCTAGTTTTTCTGTGCTCCTTTTAGCTCTTCTTACTGACACTCACAGTCTGTATTGGTATTTGTGTCATTCTTGCCCTTGTCTTTTACTTTCCTCTTTACTCCTCTCACTGTCTGCTGAAACATTTGCTGAATGTCTTACTCTTTAGAATGCATCTCACTATGCTTAGTCTTTTCCATCCTTGAGTGGAGAAAAAAAAAAAGCTCTTGACCTGCTATACCAAGTCTTCCTCCTTTTCATAGAATCATTTTGGTTGGAAAAGACTTTCAAGATCATCAAGTACTGCCAGGTCACCACTAAACCATGTCCCTAAGCGTCACATCTACATGTCTTCAAAATACCTCCAGGGATGGTGACTCCACCACTTCCCTGGGCAACCTCTTCTAGTGTTTGACAACCCTTCCTGTGAAGAAATTTTTCCAAATATCCAATCTAAACATCCCCTGGCACAACTAGAGGCCATTTTCTCTTGCCCTATTGCTTGCTACATGAGAGAACAGTCTGAAGCCCACCTTGCCACAACCTCCTTTCAGATTTTTTTAATCACTACATTCTTGTTATGCAGTTATTTTTCAACCTCTTTGCTCCAGTTTTTGTTTATTGCTGTTCTCTACAGTCTCTAATGACCTTCTTTTGAAGACAGCTCAAAACTGGGACTCCATTCTCATTGCTAACTCACTGTTTACTTAAATGACTCTCCTGATCTGTATGTATCTCTGCCATTTTATAGTTTGCTTGTAAATTCTTTAGGGTAGGGCATTCTTTTTTTTATTTCTGTGTTTGTACAGTATTCAGCTCAATTAGTGGGTTGTTTTAAGTATAGGACTGTGAACTACGGTGAAAGTACAAATAACTAATATGTGCTTGATCAAAGGTTCCTTTTCCCTCACCCTCTCCCTGGATAGTTGACCAGATCAAATGATGTAGGTTGTTAGTGGTATGGATGATAAGTATCATTTTCAAATGGCGCAGCTAGTTATCCACAAATGTCATCTCACAAATTTTCATTGTGCTACAAATTTAAAGCAGAATTTTGCTAATCTTTCTCATGTGAACTGACCTACTTAAGTCAGTGGACTACTAATACTTGCCACACAGTAAAGATTTGGCTCATAAGCTTGGGGAAAGCATTTGCATACACATAGGGGATATTGTGTAGTGGTTTTGTTAAAGGCTTCCTCCTAATTCCGTTTCTCCTTATGAGATTTTCTTTTTTTAACTTGAAAGTGGGAAGGACAAGGAAAGCATGGTCTGACCCAGATGTGATGCCTAAGGAAGCTGTCTCTGAACCTCTCTGATTCAAACAGTAAGAGGAGAAAATTTTCTCCGGATGGGAGTTAATATTTTGACTTCATGAAAAAAAAAAAGTCCACTTCCCTCCTAGAAAAAATGAAAACACCTTTAACTGCTTAAACTACACCTAACAAATAAGGAGAGGACGCTCAGATTGACTATAGAAATCAAAGTCTCAGCTGATTGAGGACAGTGACTGGTGAGCTTATGTGGAAAGGCAGGAAGGTACTCTCAGGCTCTAGAAATTGCAGGCACCCTGGTCACAGAAATTTAGAGGTATTTACAAAGAAAATTGTTTGCAGTGTTTTTTTCACAGACTGTCAGTGTGGGTTTTTTGAGACCTTACACATAATTCGCATAATTTATTATCTATTTATTTTCAATAATAAGTTTTCTATATAATCCTGCTTCTTGAAAGGAAATAACACCTTCATTTTACATACGTTGGTAGATACAGTTTATTCCTATGCATTTTTACTGAGCTGTATTGCTTGATTTTTGGGATCAAATGCCCTGCAAGGTGACATTTCTCCCAGTTGCAGCAGTCATCATAGCAATGGGAGGAAGCCTCTCAATGTCATCTCCACAGAGGATTCCTCACCCTCTAATGCTACATATTTAACTTGAGTGCCTGATGGGGAAATGTAAACATCCAGCAGATGAAATGGAGAATAAGAGGTTTCTGATTCAGATTCTCTTAATTGCCCTTCAGAGGCTACACAGAGTATATAAGGAATTTAGGTTCCTAACAGAAGCATCTAGGTTATTTTTCTAAGACCAGACTGTTTGACTGTGTCCTGCAGAGATACTGAAGGGATGTGCCTTCTTGGCCCAGATTGGTCTCACCATGGCATTAAATAGTTGAGGGTAAACTTGCTGTTTGTTGTACTCTTTGCCACTGACTTCAGTGGAGTTGGGATTTCATGTGCAGTGTGTATTTCTTGCAGAGCCTTTTGTCTTTGGAAGAACAAATCCAAGCTGATAAAATAATGTGGCAGGGAAGAGCAAAACAAACTAGCTCCATCCCATAGATTAGAGTCATTTAATACAAAATAAATGCCAGTATTTGCAAGGCCTCCTTCCTCATTTCAATCAAATTCTAGGTATATTTTCTCATTCATTACGTTTACATTCTCATACATAACATTTTCTCATTCATTACATTACATTACATTACAGTTACTTTCTGAACTGTAGCTAGTATTGTCATCAGGTATTTATGCTGTACTTGCTTTCAATAAAGAGATAGAAAATTCAGAGTGATAGATGTCAGGATTGTCCACCCAAAGCTGCTGGCAGCACTGGATCCTTGTTTTAGGATACCACTTTATACCTGAGGCTTCAGCTGTGTACCAGGCCATGCATATCCATAAGGAAAATGTTCCTGATTGCATGGCAGCGGGACCTGATTTGTTTGGTGTTGCCTCTGGCACACTTATTACCCTCTACACTTTGTGCACAGTCTTGAAAAGTGGATGGTAGCAGTGTGTGAGCAGATGGGATATCCTGAAGCTGAAAGGATTTGGTGGATGAACAAGCAGAGGGAAAGTGAACAAAAGACTGAAGAGGACAGGGCAGGCACTGGAGAGCTGCCGGTACCACCACAGTATCGACTGATGCTTTCAATGCAGAAGTAATGTTTCTAGTACTGTGAGCTACAAAAGCTGCATATAAATAAAATGTGTTCTATACAGGTGCAGGTATTGAATAACTTCTTTAGATTTTATAATATTTCCTTGTCAGGTTGAAGACGGCTCTGTTTCATGTTGCTTTATCAATGAGAATTTGAAGAAGGTCATTTCATTGCTGTTCTTTCTCTCCTACCCTTACTTCATCTTGAAATTAGATGTTAATTCTTGGGCAGGTTTTTACATAGTTCACTACTTTTCCAAATTCATATGCCCGCTTTATATTAATAGCAGGGTACTTGAATTTACCTTCAAGAACTGTATGTCCTACCTTAATTAAAAAGAAACAAAGCTAAACCCAAAAAACTGTGCAAGGTTTTTGCAGGATTACACAAAATGCTGTAGGAAGGCTGACAAGCGAATTGTACTCTCTGTGTTCAATTGCAGGGCCTAAACCACAGGGCTGTCCTTCTCTATAGTGGTGTTATGATTGCCTGCTCCCTTTTCATGCTGTGGTGCTGGTTTTGGTCCACAGCCATTGGTTTGCTATTCACATTTCTAAACTTTGGTGGTGCTTATACCTTTTCACAATAAGTGCCTTCTGCAGCAAACAGTTCATGGTTTCATGAACAGATACTGAAAGCTTAAGGAAACTGCTTGTCTGTTCACCTGAAAGAATTTTGCTGTAATACAAGTCATTGAACACTTGGACTAAGGAAGAAGCTTTATTTTATATTGCGAGTGAGTAATTTTCCTCTTCTACTTGTTTTCCTATTTCTGAATATCCCAATTTCAACATTGCTGTTCCAAGGTAATGGGCTAACGCAGTGAATGAAAGTAGGAGGGCTAAGAAAACCCCATGCCCTGCAAACCTTCCCTTTGTCAGCGCTCCTTTCCTGTACAGGGAAGCCACCGAGATTGTTTTCTGGCCCTCTTTTTTTTCATACTTTGCAATCTGTCTTTTATCTACGAAACTGGAAAAAAAAACCCAACCCGGTTATTTTATCCATCTTTTTCGGCATGGTTGCCTTGCCTCTAATGACTCCATTTGCATGGGCAGATATTTGGCCATTTGAGTAATACTTATACCGGCTGACACTGAACGACTGTTGCTTTTGCTGCATGTGACAGTGTTGACTGGCACAAAATTGTGGCCACACGCTAGCGTGCAGTACATGTCAATGCAAACCCATTTCAGCAGCTTGAAGTTTTTTCTCCCTCATCCCCTCCCTTAAATTTTTCATTGCCCATCTTACCGGCGGAAGAGCTAAAATAATTACCTGCAGTCTCATTTTTCACTTTAGTACACGCAGACCCAGTGCGGTTGGGCAGCGAGCGGCGGACGGGGAGGGGCCGGCTCTGATGCAGCACAGGCATATGACAGCGGTAGCAGCAACAGCAGCAATCAGAGCCCTTCTCCGGGCGGGTTTTGCTGCAGTACGCTGATTGCCACTTTACAGCATCCAGCAAGATCCCCAGCAGCAGGCACTTGGAGGAGACTCTGCGTGGGCACTTGTTTAAGGAGTACCTGACTAAACAATTGGGTTATTCTTGAACTGCGGGAGAAGTGCCTGTATTCCCTTCACGCAAGCTCCCTACTGGCTTTCTGCTTTCATAATTTCTCGGAGCCGTTTCTCCCTCCGTCTTTCTCCCGTTACTTCTTTTTCTTTCCTTTTTTTTTTCCTTTTTCTTTTTTTCCGATCGTTATTCACCCCCCTCAAATCTGTGCTGCATCACTAGCTCTCATTATGCTGTGCTCAGTAGCCCAGTGTGTTCTCCGCCTCTGCTAGGCAGTGGCAGCATGGATGGTGCTCTTGTGACGACCTCTGCTGATGCTATCAGTCCACTGCGGATAGGCATGCTGAGTAATCCTGCTGTAAATGGGCGAGGACACGGACACACGAAAAATTAACCACAGCTTTCTTCGAGACCACAACTATGTGACTGAAGGTAACATAAATACTGTCATTATTCTCTCCTTGTGTTGCATATTCTATGCCAGGAATGCACTGTCACGTTTGGAGATGTGGGCTGTTTCTGTTTCTTCTTTTTTTTTTTAGGCAGGGAGACTTTCAAGGCGTTTTTCTGTGTAATGTAGAAACAGAATACGTTTGTGCTAAATCCCAAAGGCTTTCTATCATGCCACAGCAGTATATGAAACTATATGGGCTGAAGAAGGTCTTGCATTGTGCTGAGTTTCTGCTAGTGAGGTGTGCAGCACCTGGCATTGAATGCACAGGAGCTGCAGTGTGGAAGATTGGAAGCAGTTGATTGCTTAAAAAAAATGAAAGATTTGAAAGCACTAAAGTAAGAGAAATAATCTGTAAAGTTAACTGTTTGCTGGTGTAATAAAGGTTATGCATCTCATTGTGGTAATTATAGCTTGAGCATCACAGACATTGCGGAGTTGATTGTTCCCTAGAGAACCATGCACATTTAGAAGAGGTATGTAAGCATAATCTTTTGAAATACTGCTGCCTTCTTTCTATCTGCTGTGTATGTGGAAGGTACACAAGAAAAGAAAAGGTACTTTCATTTGAAATCATTCAATGGCTGGTAGCTCATTACATGAAAAGAAATTTTCCTGCAGGTGACACACATTAAATGCTGAGAGAATTTACCTGGAGACCAGTGACATGGTTGGGTCAGGTACTGACCCATATTTCCTTGCCAGAAAGTTGGTTTAAGAGCAGGCCATTTTAAGACTGATTGATTGAACAGGAGAGATGTATTTGTAGGTGCTTGGCTTTACAAATATATTTGTGTGTGCAGAGTTTTAACAGCACTTTCCAGCAGCAGAAACAGTACTTCATTGTAGGCTTATATAATATGATCATACTTAACATCAGGGTCAGGCAATACTACTGGAGGCTCAGTCTCCAGATTCTGTCGTCATTTGGTCAGTGCTCGGTCACTTAATACTCCCATGCTGCATCCTGAAATGTGATCAGCTGAGGCTCTCTTGATTATTGATGATTTGCATTTTTTTAGAATGTAGAAAACAGCAGGATGATTTTGCCGTGCTGGGAACACAAAGCAGATTTTTCAGAAGAAAAATTAAAAATGCTGTGTACTATAACTGTTACCACTGGCTGGTGTAATTGTTTGCTAATCCTGCCTCCAGGATATTCTTTGCCTTCTGGTTCATGTTTTGGTGCATCTTCTAATTTGTTCTGAATATTTGGTTAATGCTTTTTGTCTGAATGATGATTTATGTTTTGAGATGTAATGACCTGTGATAATATTTGAAGAAACTTTGTCTTAAATTTATAAATGTCTGCCTTAGATTCTGCAAAATGCATAAGTATAATTACTGCAGTGTACTTGCAACATATGGAGATTCAGATGTATATTTAATGGGCATGTGCAGCTATGTTGAAATTTGTTTTTTTTCAAGTCTGTCAGTTTTGTAATCTGAGGAAAATAATCCCATGTGGATTTTGTAAATCAATATTCTCCTTTTTTATATGTCGTGGATGTTTTAAAAATTAGATGGAGATTTTTAGTATTTCTTGGGACACTGCTGATGGAATTGTTAGATTTTTCTCAGGTTTTATATTCACTGGGTATTTGGATCAGAAGGACTGAGTGTTCTTCTGTGATTGGACATGGAGTGAGTTGTTTGAAATGGGTCAAAATATACCTTGAATATCAATGTCGGCCTGTATTGTATTTTCCCTGTGGTCAGAAGTCATCATGAAATATGTTGGCATCTGATTTTGAGATAGGTGAAATACAGGAAACTTCTAGTAGCAAAGTGTTAGTTCTTCAAGTCTGACTAGTGTAGTGTTTTTTTGGAATGCTCTGGTCAGCTGTAATAAAATCCTTCACATCTGTTATATCTGACATGGCCACACCTTTTAAGAGGTCATGAAAATCATGAGGGAATGGATTTATCTGTGCAGCTTTTCCAGGGACACCTTCAGCTCAAAGATGACCATCACAAATCTGAATTTCCATTGATATACTTTGTTTAAAATGCATAATGAAGACCTGAGTTAAACTGGTGCTTAAAATGTGCTTTGTTTGTTCTTGGTTGGTATTTGTTTGGTTTTGTGTTGTTTCTTTTTAAATTTTGTTTAAAGGTTTGGCTCTGCGAAACAACCTTTGACTCTTCTCATCTGTAAAGGCCTGAAGTTCTTTCACAGTCCTTGCGCTTGGTCCCACGCCGTGGTAGTGCTGCGTGTGTGGCAGTTACATACACAGAGAAAGGCAGTTGCAGGCAGTAATGTGTTACTTTGTTAGACTGGAAAACAGTTTCACTGGGGCCAAACCCAAGTCTTTCTTTTAGGGTCTTTGGCTTTTGTAACCCCCTATTTAAAACAAAGATCTGCTTTATATTATACCCAGTGCATTAGAGAAGTTACTGATTTGTTGTTGTCTATGAATAACTACAATTTTATCTTCTGTTTTCAGAGTTTCAAAATGATGGTAAGGGGTGTCCTCTGTCCTTGCTGCTCCGTGCAGCAGACTAAATTAATTTTAAAAAGGAGGTAATTCCAACCTTTATATGCACTTTCTTCCTTTCCGTTTCCTGAGGGCAGTAAAGCCAACAACAATCAGGAAGATGTGGGTTAACTATAGTATTGCATTAGTTCTCTTGCTCTTTTGCTTCTTCAGTAATCTAGAAAAAAGCTAAATCAGGTGACATACGAATTTACCGGGTATAGGAAGACTGTGAGCCAAATCTGATTTGCTCTTGCTAGTGGACAGAGTGAGTTCCCAAGGAAACTGCTTGCTTGAGCAAAGTTGAATTTCATCTCTTTGATAGGTCATTGCTTTGCAACATTGGGCTTGTCTATATCAAACATGACTCTACCTCGACGTTGGAAAATTGAATTGGTTTTTCAATCTAAAAAATTCCTTGATTTGATGGTTAATGTTTTACTGTTGATATTATACTGTTTCTGGTAATAGGTGTTATAGACAAATATATGACGACAGTGACTACTTGAACTCGTTTTCCCTGTTACATATGTGTATCTGCAATAAATCCAATGCAGTTAAAACAAGCAAGACTTGAATAATTTTGTCACTTAAGTCTTAAAAGTATGTTACGGTTGCACAACGGAAAGGGACAGTTTAGTTCCAGCTGCAATATACTCTAAGTTTCTCAGTGATCACTTTCAAAAGTGTTTTTTGAAGGAAACCGCTCTAATTGGAGTTGTGTGGGGAAAACAGAAAAGACCTGATGAGACTTGTAAAGAAAGAGAGGAAAAAGACCTGAGGCCTAGAAAATGTGACCTGTGAGGAAAGATTGAACCTTTTTATGTGAAGGTGGTGAAACACTGGGATGTATTGCCTGGGGAGTTTGTGTGGTTTCTGTCAGTGAAGTTTTTAAAAGCAGACGATACAGATGTCTGTAAGAAATGACACGGGAATAGCTGAGCCTCCCATGGGGTAGAGGGATGGACTAGGTGACCTCTGAGATCTGTTCAGGCTTGTGATTCATTGCTGAGCTGTGTTTCATCTTTATTGCCTTTTGCACCCCAGCTGTGGGAACCAGCTGCCCAGGAGGTGTTGGGTCAGTAAAATCTATTGTTTCCACAACACCTTTAGAAGAACTGAGGAGAGAGGAGAGGCACAGCGTAACATGGGAAAGAAGATGGGCTGGTTGGGAGAAACGTGAGCCTTCATTACTTACAGGCAAAGTCTGTTAGGGGAGATGGCAAGGAGATTGTGGGCACTGGGTTATGGGAAGGGCATGAAGGAGAGAGAAGGCTTGTGTGCTTTTAGGGGCCAAGCATGTCCTGCAGTCTGAGAGTTCCCTTGACATTACCTGTGCTCAAGTTTAGAGGTAAAACTGATGGACTGCTGATGTGCTTTGCTGTCTCAGGACCTTGGGATCAGCCAGGCAGGATCTGGTTCAGAACAGTGAATGGCATGGTTCCTATCTTCCTGGCAAGAGCAAAAAGTTGTTGGAAACAACAGTGCTGCTCCTTTGATCAACTGCACTGTTAATTCAATTTCTCTGTATTTTACAGATTAAAGGATTGACAGAGAAATAATGAACAAAATTCACTATTCTTACCGAACTGTGTTAAAGGAGATGATTCACCTCCATGATCCCAAATTTCTCTGGAGAAATGCTTCTCTGGTGGTGAAGGCATTCTGCAGATTGCATGCAGACAAGTCTAGTGTATCGGTTCATCCCTGCCTTCTTATGGACTATCTCTGCTTTGGGAAGAAATAAGAAGTTGCTTATACTCTCAGTTTCTAGGGAGAGACAGGCTCTTCCCTTGGTCTAGGCCTGCAGATTCAGGTGCCGCCAGTGAAGTTGCACAGGTGCAGCGGGGCAGAAGCTGACCTTCACTATCTAGTCATTTATATGGCCACATGGTGCAGATTGGTTCCATATGGCTTAACTTCTATTAAGAAGTTAATCATGTTAATGGTGTATTAACCTCCTCAAATGTGATATTTGAAGAATAATGAGAATTACCAGTGTAGTGTAAAACATATTGAATCATAACCATGTGAAACGTTTATTATACACGATGAAAAAAAGCCATTTTTCTTCCAATAATTTTAAAGGAAAATCCTCTGCAGATAGTGAAAACAGATTCTGGGGGCTTTTCCCCCTCAACTAAAGAAATTAGTATCTCTGTTCTTCATTAGTTGAAGTTAAGGGAAATTGCCTATTTTCGTCTGCCATGAAGAAATTAATTTATGAAGCTGTCTTTCATAAACATCTTAAATATGATTTGAGTAAGAGCTGACTACCTGAGAGTATTAGATGAATGTAGTGAGCAGGTGCCGCTCTGGTGGCTTAGGCTCACCATCAGTCTAGTCTGCTCACTTATTTCTGAGAATGGCTGGTAACAAGCTTATTAAGAACAGTGCAAGAGTCAACTTTTCCTTTCTTAACCTCTGGCAATTCAGGATTTGTTTTCTGAATATTGATGATTTTTTCTTTTTACAAAACTCATTTAGAAACAGTTTAGAGTGACCCTAGAAATTATTGCTCATTCTTATTCTAGTCACTTGTGTTATTTATTTTTTTGACTCAAGTCAAGGATGAACAGAGGTAAACCTTGCTGAAGCATAACTTCTCCCCTTGCTAAATGGGATATAGTTACGTCTTTTCGTGCACAGATTTGGTTCTTCATTCACAATGCTATTCAGGATAATGTTGTGGGTAGCCTTGAAGATTTGGATTAATAAGGTTTATTCTATCCAAGTGACGTTGCTGACTTTGTAATCTTTATTCATGCAGCTTAGTTGGGAGAAGCTGTGGAGGCAGGGCTAGAGCACAGCTGTCACACTGCCTTGCATTGAAGCCTGAACCATTTGCTTGCCTGCTCAATCTGCAGCTGGATGTGTTGTTCGGCATGCAGGAAAATCAGACCTTGGCTTTACCTGAAGTTTGGATCTGCGTAGCACAGACGTTTAAGGCAATGTCCACTATGGGCAACATGGGACATCAATTTGTTTTGGTGAGCCTGGAAAAAACAAAGATGTAGCCAAAGCGAATTAATTGTCAGCAGCTCTTGTCACTATGCAGTACCAGCTATTACATTCAAAGTACCCCATAGACAGAATTTTCATACTACATCTGTTAGGCACTCCTAATATCATCATCTCTGTTTTACTGTCAAAGCTGCTTTCTGAAGAATTCATAATCAGGAATGGGATTTGGACAGTTGACCCAAGACTGAGGCTTTGGAGCTTCTTGATTTGCGGTTCCCAGCATTCCCAGAGAGCAGGGACGTGCGAGTATTAACTTGTTAGTGCCTCCTCGAAAGACCTGCCTCGCCAAGGAAGGGGTTTGTTTAAGCACTGGCTGTTAGATCCTCCTAAGAGAGCACTTCAAGCCACTTTGAGCAGCAGTACATGCTTAAAAGGCATGAATCTCCATTCAGTGTCATGCCTCCACGTCGTAATTATTTACCAGTGTGACATGTACCCTGTAAAATGTTACCAAGTGTGACTCAATAGGGTTGCAATTTTCCCCACTTGCAAAGGTGGAAGTCTCTAATGCTGGAGTGCTGGATTTGGTGGGTTGCCCTCAGGGAGCGATGGCAACCTTGGCTCTCTTTGCATGTGTGTATAATAAACAGATGATCTCCCACTCAGTAGCTACTAACTCTATTTAGTTGCTATGCAGTGTTAGAGGTCTTGGAGAATTGCATGAGATGTATTAACAAATGAAAAGAACCATCTAGAATATTAACTGTGTGATAAACAAGCCAAGTGCTTCCATGACAGTATGCAGAGCTGCCAAAGAACCTGGTTGTACCAACCTGAGGCTTTTTTTCCCAGAATGGTAGGGGCTGGAAGGGACCTCTGGAGATCATCTAGTCCAACCCCCCTCCCAAAGCAGAGGTTCGCCCAGAGCAGTTGTACAAGAACGTGTCCAGGCAGATTTTGAAAGTTTCCAGAGAAGGAAACTCCACAGCCTCTCTGGGCAGCCTGTTCCAGTGCTCTGTCACTCTCACAGTAAAGAAGTTTTCCCTGATGCCTTTTCAAGGTGCCCGCAGTATCTGAGTGGCACAGAAAGACCAGTTAGTTTCAGCAGTTTATCTGATATGCAGTTTATTCATACATATATTACGATATATAGACAAATACAGACCAGAAACATTATAAATAGAAATGTTTATAGTACATTTAACTATATAACTACTATATGTAATATAGGACATATAAACCTTAGAAGTGGAAGTTCAAGAGGTCAGCAGTTGGTGTACGTGTAAGATACAATGCAGGCTTAAAGTATGACCTATGTGAGCTTGCAATCTGTGCCAGATTTCTTTCTAATTGAAGCTGACAAAAGCACTGAATAATGTAAAACTAAACACCATGCAGGTAGAGGCAGTGTTGTTTTCCACAGGAGCAGTTTATTTAGCATACGCATCGTTATGGAAAGAAAACTGTACTTGGCAATATATTTTGTTTTCTGCGTAGACCTCAGACATTTCAGCAATGTATCATATACTTAAATGGTGAGTTTAGAGAGTAATAGATGTGGTTCTTACAACAGGTTAAAATGTGAAACACGATATAATAACGCTGAATATTTTATAATAGAAGAAGAACTTAGTATCTTTTATTACAGCCATAAAAAGGTAATAAATCATTACTGCTTATGTTGTTTCTGGATTTTGGAGGCTTCTTTTCCACAGTTTATTTAATCCACTGTAGCAAGGCTTTGTATAGAGGAGCATATGCTACGAGAAGCCAAGGTATTTGCTGGCTACTATCAGTGTACTTGTTTTGGCCAGGGAAGAGATGGTAGAGTGAGTAACTATCTCAGAAAATTAGAGGAAGTTGTTATGGAGATTTTTGTTTTTTAAACAAGGAAGGCTTTTAAATGCACTTCTAGACATATTGAGGCACTTTCTTGATCAGCTATTTCTGTTGTTCTTAGGTTAACACTCAGCTTGCCTTTAGTGGTGAATGTAGTCTATATTACTGGTTCCTAGCGAAAGTTCCCCAGTTCTTTACCAAGAACAAAAAAAACCACCTAGCAAAGCAGCCTAATATTTGGTAAGAGAGTTCCTTTTCTCAGGAATGTCTCCTTGCTAAAAAACTATTGTACCTGTTATTTTTATTGCTTAGATGCAGGTGAGAGCAGACTGTATCTTGCCAGTACAAATACAAGTAATAAAAATGTACATTAAGAGACTCAATTCCTAATAAAATCTTTCAGCACAACACGTCATGCAGTTCAGTGACTTGTGTGAATTATTAATATGACAGGGGTTTGGGATCTGTATTGTTAAATCTAGCAGTGCTTTTTCTTTCATATTTACTGATTCATCTGTTTAAAAAAAGAAAAGACAATGATGGAAATGTGTAATATAATGACATGTGTGTGTTTTACTTAGGAGCAGAGTACAGACCAAAGTGAAGGTCTGAGAGTTGGTTTATTATCCTCTAGTTCTAGTTCAACACAAGTCTGAAGAGAACTTAATTAATTGTCACCTTACTTCTTCCTGTTTGTAGTGTTTTTGTTCTTAATGTGACTCAGGCATTGCAAGCAGTAGATGACTGTGCAAAATAACCTAATTTGCATAAATTCCGAGGTTAATGCTGCCTGTGGTAGCACTGATTGCGTTAAAGACAACCATAGCATGCTCTGCCTGTTCGGCCAGTTTCTGGTAAAAAATAAAGGTCATCAGAGTTCAATTAAAAATAAATGATTGCTCATTTCCTTCTCTCTTTTTTTAATATTATTTCTCCTTAATCTAATATGTTAAATGAGTATTTCAAGTAGGATAAAACCAGTTTTCAAACAGTGAGCGGGTCACCAATTTTCAATAATTTATTTCTAAACTTTTATCCAGTCAGTGCAGCCTCATATTCTATTAACTTTGAGAGGTTTCAATTTATGATAGAACTTGGCACAAGATCTTTAATAAATCTTTCCAAGGTTTTGAAATGTGTAGTTGTAAATCAGACTCTGCCTGTCATTATTTCATAAATAATTTGTGTTAGAATGTCTTTATTTCTACATTGTGATATTACAAAAAGAAAAATTCCACTAATAAATTCAGATATAATAATTAATTAGTAAAATTCAGCAAATAGACACAATGGGCAAAATTGGCTGCCAATGTAGCACACAAGGCCTTTGTCATGCTATGTGTTAATTTTGATGCCCTGCTTGATTTGATACCTTTTATTTCTACAGGCAGGTCTGTAATGTGGGAATAACCAGTACAAGATGAAGTCAGATGTGTATCCTCTTGGCTTCTTTTGAATGGAAGATTTGGGTCACGTATATTCTTTTCAATTGGCAGTGAAGCTCGAAGCAGTATTAGCATACGCAGTCTCTTTGAAATAGGTAGCTGTGAATTATTACACGCTTTACAGAAATTCATGGAATACCTGATACCAAGAGCCAAGTCGCGGTCATATGGATGGTGCTGCTTCTCATTTGCTCGGGTGCAGTGTGAATATGATTTTGTGCATGTTGTGTGCTCTTGTGCTTTTGTATGTGTTACAGAAGTCTTGTGATGACTGTGCATGTTTTTGGGTGTGTCTGTATTCCTTCCAGTTGCTGCGCTTCAAATGTGAACCTGGAAGTATTAGAATGGCTATGTTGAAGTTTCAGCTTTGGGAGATGGGACAGTAAGAGCTTGTATGCAGGGCATTGTATGTCTTTCAAATCCCATATGGTTCACAGACTGTTTTGATCAATATTGTCAGTATTTGCTGATCAGGGAACTGACACTTGGTCTGTGACTGGAGCAAAGCTTTCCATGTACCGTGGTGTGAGAGGCAGTGTCCTGGCATTTCGGATTTTCCCCTGTAATGGTGATGAGCTGCAGTTTTCTGAAAAATGGATTACTTGGACATGGATTTTGTTTTCCAGGGTTAGGTATGTACTTAGGTGCTGGATTAAACATTTCTGTGCTTCCATTTGCATTCCAGGAAAATGGGCCATGTAGAGTAGAGGCCTTTTGTGATACTATGTACATGTTACAAAGGTGCTAGATTAAAAAAAATAGGTTGCATCTGCTATCAGTAATGATATAGCAAATTAACCAATTATATTAAAACTTCCAAGATGTTTTTTGTTTAGCTGCAAGAATTTATACTATGTCCAAGTGAAGGTTTTTAGTTGCTTAAACTTTCAACTGTTCTGCAGAAATTGACAGCAGCCCTGAAGAAAATGACTTTGGGGATACTGGTGGATGAGAAGCTCAACATGAGCTGTCAGTATACACTTGCAGCCCAGAAAGCCAATCATATCCTGGGCTGCATCAAGAGAAGCGTGGCCAGCAGGTCGAGGGAGGTGATTCTCCCCCTCTGCTCCACTCTCGTGAGACCCCACCTGGAGTACTGTGTCCAGTTCTGGAGCCCCTGTTACAAGAAAGATCTGGACGTGCTGGAACGTGTCCAGAGAAGGGCCACGAGGATGATAAGAGGGCTAGAGCACCTCTCCTATGAAGACAGACTGGGAGAGTTGGAGTTATTCAGTCTGGAGAAGACTCAGGGGAGGCCTTATTGTGGCCTTCCAGTATCTTAGGGGGGCCTACAAGAAAGCTGATGAGGGACTTTTTAGGATGTTGGGCAGTGGTAGGACTAGGGGTAATGGATCAAAACTAGAGGTGGGTAGATTCAGATTAGACGTTAGGAAGAAGTTCTTCGCCATGAGAGTGGTGAGACACTGGAACAGGTTGCCCAGAGAGGTGGTGGAAGCTCCATCCCTGGAAGTTTTTAAGGCCAGGCTGGATGGGGCTCTGAGCAACCTGATCTAGTGGGAGGTGTCCCTGCCTGTGGCATGGGGCTTGGAACTAGATGATCTTTGAGGTCCCTTCCAACCCTGATGATTCTATGAATTACTGCAGAGTGTGATTTGTGGAGTACAAAGCATTGTTTGTTGCATTGATCTTTCCCGTTTCTTTGGCTAGGTTGAAACACTAATGTTTCTTTTACTTTTTCATACCTTCAAGTTCATTTCAAGGTATTTTAAATTCGGGGGTTGGTTTGAAACTGCTTATGGACGTGGTTATTGGCAGCAAACAGTCTGTTCTCCAGAGGAAGCTGTAGCCTGGGCTGCCCACCCTTCGTTCTCTCCTGCTGTGGGAGTCTGCCCCATCTCAGGGGGAGTATCAGCAGAGAGGCTACCAGAGCGAAAGGGACACTGGTTACCCCACCAACCTGAGTCCAGCCAAGCTGCCATTGGGCGCTGGGGTTCCATCGCTGCTCTGTGCAAACTGTTAAATGTGCACCAGTTTGGTCAGTGTTGTAAAGGTTTACATAGTAATGATGCTAACCATAATCCTGCTTCAAAACCACCTTTTTATAAGGCTGTTGTGGTATTTATGCACAGTAGAACAAAAAGGGAGAAATAGAAACTAGAAGTATATTGGAAAAATGTTTGACAGTTATCCTGGATGTACCTGGGAAATGGTTGTAATAGTACTAATGTTAAATCTGAAAGCAGAAAACTAATGCTTCTGCACTATAAATAATTACTAAGAAAGATGATTGCCAATGTGGAGAATTGTTTGCAGAGGGATTCATTTCTGATTGTTAAGTGTAAGTATATTTAGACAGAAAATTATTTTTGTTCCTGAAAGCCAAGAAGTTGGTGTAAATTGGAGGAATTAGTGATTTGGACTCCACAGAGCAAACATCCGACTGGTTATTACAGATGAGACTTTATAGATGTAGTTATATTGAGGTTAGCACTGGAAGCTATTGCTTTATTTTACCTTTTAATGACTGAATTCAGTCACTGTGGCTGGCATAATATTGTTAGCAACTGAATTTACACAGTTATCTTTAAAAAATACCCAGTTTGGCAGTTTCATTTCCTGAAACATTGCAAATATTTCCAAGCTCTTAATGTCCCTCTTGCTAAGTCTGATCCAGAAATCTCCATTCATAAATTTGTTTGTGCATATGAGCATATAGATTAATGGATCTTAATTGTCCAAGACAATAATGTGTCCAGTACCTTCAAACACTTCTGAAATTTTAAGACTAAATAGGAAACCTTATCTGAATTTTGCCAAGATTTAAAAACTAATTTCTATGTTAAAAATACTTTTAACTTTAGAGCTATCACTAACCACTTTGATTGGCTTTAAATTGGTTTCTCCAGTGTATTCATCTGTCAGCTACTGTTTCTAAAATGTTTCATTTTGCAGCTTGACAGAGTAGCTCGGAAGTACAGACTAGTTCTGTAGTTCTACATACCTTGAAAGATCTGTATCGTAGGCTAATGGGGTCAGTGTTTGAATTAACAAGTTGTTAACTGAGGATGTCTAAAATGTACAGAATCATAGAATAGTTTTGGTTCAAAGGGACCTTTCAAGGTCATCTAGTCCAACCCCCTGCAGTGATCAGGGACATCTTTAGCTAGATCGGGTTGCTTGGAGCCCTGTCTGTCCTGACCTTGAATGTTTCCAGGGCTGTGGCTTCTACCACCTCTCTGAACAACCTATTCCAGTGTCTCACCACCCTCATTGTAAAAAATTTCTTCTATATAGCTAGTATAAATGTACCCTCTTTTAGTTTGAAACCATTGTCCTGTTGCAACAGGCCCTTCTAAAATACTGTCCCCATCTTTCTTATAAGCCCCCTTTAGGTAATGAAAAGCCACAATAATGTCTCCTGGAGCCTTCTCTTCTCCTGGCTGAACAACCCCAAGTCTCTCAGCCTGTCCTCACAGAAGAGGAGTTCCATCCCTCTGATGTGGCCCTCCTCTGGACCTGCTCCAACAGGTCCATGTTTTTCCTGTGCTGAGGGCTCCAGAGCTGGACACAGTACTCCAGGTGAGGTCTCACCAGAGCAGAGTAGAGCAGCAGAATTTCCTCCTTTAACCTGCTGGCCACGCTTCTTTTAATGCAGCCCAGGACGCAATTGGTTTTCTGGGCTGTGAGCACATTTTGCTGGCTCACATCCAGTTTTTCATCCGCCAGTACCCCAAAGTCTTCCTCTGTGGGGCTGCTCTCAATCCACTCATTCCCCAGCCTGTATTGAGACTGGGGGTTGCCCTCACCCCAGGTGCAGGACCTTGTACTTGACTGTGTTGAACCTCATGAGGTTCACGTGGGCCTACTTGTCAAGCTTGTCCAGGTCCCGCTGGATGGCATCCCATCCCTCAAGCATGTCAACCACACCGCTCAGCTTGGTGGTATTATTGTGACAGATAGGCTCTATCACAAGAATAGAATCCAAAAAATTGAGCTTGAGGAGAGGAATAAAGGTCAGAGTCAGCTTTCAAAACTGAACAGTGGAAATGCGTCTGTTCTTTGCCTTGTGCAGCTTTGCAGTGCAGTCCACAAATTGTGACTCCAAAATCTGAGGTTTTGTTGTATAAGTGAAACTCCGTAAGAGTTTGCAAGGCAAGATAGATTAGTTACATAGCACTAATACCTGCATCCAAAATAAATAAAATCTAGGTAGATGAGATTTTTCTACATGTGACAACAAGAGATACCTAAACATTTTAACTGGGACCTGTCATCTTGGGTGGAACCTGCCACTAGAAGAGCTGCAACGCTGTTCTAGCAAACTTGAGCGTAGTTGTTTCACCTAAAAATAGAAACTTCACCAGTTTGCTTGTCTGGACAAGGAATTTGTGGAAGTCTTGTGCTTTAGCTTGTAAGTGCTGCTTTTCATGAGTTTATGTAAAGAGTTGTTTTTTCTGTTCCTTGTTCTGTGGCCAAAAGTTCTGCTGGAGCACAGGAAGGTTTCTAAAACCTGCTTTTAGTGATGGAAGCATGAGCAGAGTTTATTGACAGAGTGCAATAGTAGCATGTAGGGCAGAAACAGAGATGAGGCAAAGCACCTGTTCATCCTAACAGCATTTAAAAGCAATAACCCAACAGTTCCCTGAAGCTTTTATCCAATTCAGAATCCCCAGAGCTCCTCTTTTCAACTCGAGGGCTACCCAGATCATATCCATGGATGGCCCATTTATTCTTTTGAAGCTAGCTGCTTTACAGACTGTCCACTTTGGATGTTGTGTTTCTGTTAAATAACTGATTGTTCTGGGCCCAGCTTCTTCCTGCAATTCTGTGAGTGGGTCTCAGTAAAGACATGTTCTGCCTTCCCCTCTGAATGTTCTTTCTCTCTATAAAAATAGAGGAGAAAATGATTTTGAAAGTTTTATTAGCTTACATTTCAGAGAGGAGAGGCTTTCTGCATTACAGACAAACTCAACGCAGAAGTTAATATTTAAACAGGAATGCTTTGGAAGTCCAGAAATACGCAAGTAAGCATGCAGATTCTGTCTGTGCTCCATTTGCTGCTCCTTTGCCCACTTGCAGTCTGTCATGTGGTGGCGAGTACGCTGGTGCCTCAGGGCCTCCCTGAATTGCTGCTAACAGCCCTTTGTGTGACAACACTGGAAATGTCGCAATCACGTTTTTTTGTCCTTAATACTACTTCTATACATTAAGTCTTCAATGAAATTAGAAAGAAGCAGGGTTAAATAATGAGCTCTGTGCTGTTGGTCTATTAGCAACAACCAAGCCTACTAGGGTCTTCAGCTAATTTAAAGCATCTAGGTATGCTTGTACCCTATGTAATCTTCAAATTTCTTTCTTCTGTCTTTTCTAGTTGAGGTGAATTTCATCATATCAAAGTCTCACTTTACCACCATAAGTACTCAGGCCTGTATCATATATTTATCACAATAAATGGGATATTAACCACACAGTAACTACAGCTCATGTTTTAACTGACAGATAGCTGGTGTTTTCTGAAATCTGAAGCTCTGATCCAGTAACATACCACACTTGAAGAAGAGAAAGAATGATATGCTGATGACTTCTTATAGTCCAAAATTTGGGCTGTATCTAAAATACATCTGTTCTTCTAGATGTCTGACGTGGTCAAGACTGGAAATTATACAAGAGAGTGTGGGTATTTGGGGACTGAATATTTCACAAGAATAATTTACATTTTCCCCTGGTTTATGCAGCCTTCTGCCCAGGCAATAGATACTTCCTTAAACCTAATGGTCTGCCTTGAAGTCCCCTTTCATGTGCTTCTGGTATGTGCCTTCATGCTGCTAAAGTTCCTTTGATCTCCTTTTGGCCACCTTCCAGACCATCTTTTAATTCTTTTTGTGAAATTTCCATACCAGCTTTAATTCCTGCCAGAAGGCAACTGTTCATCTCTGCTCGAGCAGGGCCCCAAAGCTTTACATTCTCAACATGTCTTTTGCTGGAAGTAATACTCCCTGCTCAGACTTTGGAGAAGTCAGTAATATGTAGATCCAGGCAGTGCTGGGGAGAGAAATAAGGAGATGGAAATATAGTTGTTCCTTCCTTGACTGCAGTTGTTCTCTTTCCATTTGCTGCTTGAGTTGATTGTAGTGATACTTGGCTTTTATCTGCAGTACTTGCTACTCTTTAGGCTCCAGAAATCTTTGTTGAAAAAAATGAAAATCCATCCAAAACCGTAACTCATTTGTCACTCTTTACCAGTTTCTTTCTGCTCCCTGTACTTACATCCATTGAATCTTCTGGGGGCAAGACCTGGGATTGCTACTCAGTGCCCTCGTAACAGTCATTAAAGGACAGAGATGTGGCTCAAAGTCATCTTGGACTTGGAGCGATTGATTAATCTGTAGGTGGCCCTCAGGTGCAAGGGAAGGGTCTTTTTGAAATCTTAAAGTCCCTACCTCTATACCATTCTACTGAAAAGGAGTTGATGACTTTGCAGGAGGCCGGGCAGGCTTCCTGGGTAAGGTCCTAGTTAAATAGGTCAGTATCAACAGACTTTCTGAAGAATGGGGTCAGAATTTTACCATGTTATCATAAGGAAAAAGCTACTGGTGTTTCCTTTTTTTAGGTTTACCACCATACTGTAGAACTGGAAGTGACTGGAAATAATGGAAGTTGTGTGAACTTTTTTTTTTTTAATTCAGTCTTATTTTTTCTGCTCTAGTAGGTTTTTAAAGAGTGAACACTAAGATCTGTGTTTCCATCAAGCAGCAACAATTTCTTCTTTAAAATCCTGACAGGTTGTTACAGCCTTTATGTAACTGTGATTTAGTATCCAGTGAAGTCCATTAAGAACTTGCCAGTGGCTCCGGTGAGGCTGGATCAGCATGCATGGCTTTGCATACCTGTACTCTATGTGCATTTTGTTAAGTCCATAAAAATATATGTCTGTATATACAAACCATGTATTTTGTTTGTGCTTTAAGAGTCCTGATTTTAATCTCTGTATCTATTTTTTCTAATTATTTTGTCCAGTAACCTGTTACTTTTGTCTTCAGTACTACATCGGGTACATTGTGGAGATGCTGCATATAGCTCCTGATATGGGAAGAGATTTTTTTTTTTTCTTAAGAGTTTATCTGACTCAGTGCAAGAATGGATGCTTCTGAAAAACCGTTCTGGAAATCTTAGTGTGCTGAATCTTCAGAGATTCAATACCGTTACTGGTTTTGTTCTTTAGGACAAAAATAAATCAAGGTGGAAATTTGGCCTAACTTCAGTGTGATTAGAAATCTTAGATTCTTCAAAGCTTAGTTTTTTCTACATACTGTCAGGAAATGTAAATACATTCTGCTCTTTCACAAGAAAAAACTCTAGGAGATGAAATTATGTGGATTTGATAAAGTTGTTAGTTAATTTTCTTAGGGTTTGTTGCATTCCTTGTTCACCAGCAAATGGTATGTTTAGCCTGTCAAAAATGTATTATTTAACCAAAGGAGCAGATTTTCCATAGTTACTGTAACTATTTGGAATTATAATTTTGTTCCTTTTCATAATGGATTAGGAAATCCACTTGGAAATTCTCATGCATAATATAATTCATCAAATTTAGGCTACTATTAACATTATCCTGTGGAATACTGTGACCTTAATACTGTCTTTGCAAACTTGCTTAGGAGCTTAATGCATTTAAATTTACAGTAACCTGGGTACAAACCCATTTATTTTTCTTTGACCTTTTCCCCTGCTCTTTCTATATGATTTACCCCTGCTGCATATTGTTTTCTTTTAAATACTCTTATGTCTTTGCTTGAAGCAAAGCTACTGTCCAGTTTTTGTCTTTGAGGTAATGTTGCTTCATGTTACTTTTTAACTTTCTGAAATGAAAAGTAATTGGAATTCAGGTTTTAATTGTATGTCTCTTTCTTCTTTTCAAGAATATACACGTTATCAATTTGTTATTTAAAGGCGTGATAAATATGTCTAAGTTGTATTAATTTATGTTGCGGTAGAGTTGAAATTAATGCTAACCAGAAGGTCTTTCAACAAAAGGTATAATTAAATCTCGCTAAAAAAAAATTACAGGCTATTTAATGAATGTCAGTAACATAGTTTCAGCCCTTAAGTAATCTCTTTGTTACAGTTATTTTTCAGGGTTATCTCTACCAGAACCTTAAAAAATATACATGCTTTAACAAAATAGTAATTCTTCCCTTTGATCTGCCTATTTGGGTACTTTGGGGCTTGTGCTTACTTTTTAGGTTCATAGTGTCCCCCTAAATTATGTTTTTACAGCTTCCAAAAGTTCATATTGTGGTAGTATCATAATGACACAGTGGGGTTTTTGAGCTACGGGCAGAACATTTTAGTAAATACTTAATCTTGGGTTGATGAGGAGTCTTCCGTAGTTGGTGATTACTGATAAGAGCATTCCAGAGTTCTTTTCTTGAGGCATTACCTCGAAGATTAACCCACTATCAAGGAATAGACTATGGCTGAAGAATTATCCCAGTTGCATTGTTGAGAAGAAAAATTCAGTGACTTGTGGGAGTGTATCAGCCTCTCGTGGTCAAATCCAGTAAGCTGTAGCAAAGAGATGAGTTGCCTTTTCTAGCTCTGGGTCTGAAGCACACTTCTTCATGCAAATGATATGTCTTTGTGCTTTGTTTGGGTTGGTAGTGACAACGAATGGGGCACAGTGATCCAGCCCTTTGGAACAGGCATTTGTTTGCTTAACTGTGTTTCTGTAGGATCTTATATATTGTGTTGCACTCTCAAAGCTTGTTAGTTCATCTCTCTGAAAATATCATGGCAGACAGGCAAGGAGCGGAGGCATAGCAAAGGGATTTTGTTCTGCAGAACACCAGAGTGTTTCATGTCTTCTAGACTGACATTTTGTAGAAGTATAGAAATGGTGTGTGTGGAACAGGGCCTCTGCAAGTCTGTAGTCTAATGTCCCACTGGAAGTGTGATCTTACCAAAACTGTAGATCAAGTCAGCTGTGGCTTTGTATAGCTGACTCCTGAAAACATCCAAGGGTGGAGATACCACAGACTCTTTGGATAACCTTCCCAGTTCTGCACTACCCTCCTACGGAAAAAGCCTTTCTAAGTAGCCAATCTGAATCTCCTAAGTTGCCACTCAGTCGCTTTTGACCTTACAACATCATGCAGCATTACCAAGAAGTGCCTGGCTCCATTGTCTCTGTAATCCCTGTCTAGTAGTTGTAAACCACTATTAAATTGCTCTTAGCCTTCCCTTCACCTGGTTAAAGAAGCCAAGCTCCCTCAGTCTCTGCAAACGTCCTAAGCACCTGACTAGCTCTGTAGGTGCTTAAGGACTTTCCTGGATTTTGTTCAATTTCTCCACTTCACCTGGAAGGGCTTAAAAGCTGGACAGAGTGTTCAAAGTGTAGTCTCGTCAGTGATGAACAAGGAGTGATTTCCCTTTTTCTGCTGGCCACGTTCTTCCTAGTGTTAGCCCAGCATGTGGTTTGCTGATGCGAGCCCACTGTTGGCTCCTATTCAGCGTGGCATCCAGGATGCCCTCAGGTCCTTTCCAGCTGGGCTGCTGCATCCCCAGTCGCTTTTTGGACAGATGTGTGGAGCTCTTCTGCCCCAGGTGCCAAATTTTGCACTTCTCTTGTTGAACCTCCTGAAGTTTTTCAGTGTCAGTCTGGGTTCCCACAGATGCCTTTTTTTTCTGTTACTTAACAGCCATTTCTTGTCTTCCCTTAGTTTGTAACTGAGAGCTGAAGCACAGACTTTGTATTGTTAGTTTTATCACCATGGATGTTTTTAGATTGGCAATGTCTTGCAGTCCCCAGTGCACGGTGAATACACACTAAACTGAATGGCACCAGAGTCAACTTTCTGTATGCTTTCTCATGAATCAATGTAAGTTTTTGGCTGCCTCCAGCTGACAATATTATTTCAAATATAATGAAGGGTGTTAGACGTTTCTCCTTCATGAAAGACTCGTTGATTCTTTTCTTAGTGAGAAAGATGGCATTTTTTATCTAATACCTCAAATAGCAACAGTGAGAATTGCATTTAGTGTGCAGTGGACGTGAATGAAATCAATATTCTTTTTAGCTTGTATAAAAAAATCGTAGGTTCTTAACAAAGTTGTGGCATATGTTGAAACATTATGCCTTTTTTTTTTCCTGTGGAGACTATCCATTAAAGTTCAGGTACTACCAACATCATTTCTGGATGCTGGGATGTAAGTATGGGCTCCCTATCGGTGATTAACATGATTCAGCCATAGGTACAAACTGTCAGGCTCATTTTTCTTTACTAGCTATATGTTGGCTGGAGACACCCAGGTGTGACTCCAACCCACAGTGCTACTGTCCTCTTGCACATGCAGGAATTGGGAAAGGTTATGTTCAAGCACCACCTGGATCTTGTCACTGGGTGAAGAATGAGGATGTGTGGATTCATTCATATAAAGGTCCACAGAGTGGACTTCTTACCATTTTCTGTTTCCATGGAGACTGAAAGGTAGGTTTTCTTAATTTCTCAAAGGGAAAATGAACTGTGGAAAACTCAATGATTTCCATAGGACTCACAGGAAAATTTCTGGTGGAGCTGAGAGCTAAGTTCAGGAGCTATATTACAGTCCTTATGTACGCAATAGATTCTACTCAATATTTAAGCAAGGAAGAAGAGGGGATATTCTAGCTTGCATATGGTGGCAGGATGTGAGTTCATCCTAAAAACAGCGTGTTCTTTCTGTCATGGAAGAGCTTTCTGTTTCAATTGAACTTCTCTCTGGAGCATATATATTTCTCCTGTGGCAAAAATTGTTTTCTTTTTTTGTTCCATGAACTACTCTCCCAGATAGTGAAAGTGATCCTACCTTCTACCGATATCCTGTATGGTTAACATGCCTCTTAAAGTGCTTGGGCTACATAGGTCAACACAGACTGTAGGGCAAGTTTAAGAACAACAGTTAACTTGTAGGGAGAAAATCAGGAGAATGTAAGCAAAGGAGATGCTCTCTGAAGCATTTTATGCAGAAGGTTATTTTTGAACGCTTAAGGCTTGTTTTTGAAACAAATGTAGGTTACCCTCAAAGTGTGACATGCTTGACATTGATGTTTTTGTAGATCACTAAAACAAACAAACAAAAATCCACCCTGTGACTGTTTCAGCTCTTGCTTTCACTGGTAGCTTTTTTTTTTTTTCCCTCAGGTTTAGCTTTTATCAGTGTGCATGTGAGGGAGGGTACACACATTAACAGTTGTGGAACCTATTTCTACTAATGCCAGTCCTTTCAAGGATTATTAGAAACCATCCTCAAATATTTCACGGTGCTTGAGTTCTTTCCGCTGGAGATAAATGTGTCAGCGATGTCTGTGCATTGTTACTGGAATATCTGGATTGCCTTTGCTAGGACAAAGGTTGGACTTGATGACCTTGGAGGTCCTTTCCAACCATAATGATTCTGTGATTCTGTGATTCTGTCTGTGTGTCATGGTCTTTTGCGGGGCAGCTTTTTGGTGACACCAAGAGGGGTTTAGGCAATATGTAAAAACTAAGGTCATCAGGGTTCCATGATGATTTTGATACTCCTAATATTTGTCGCATAAAGAAAAGGAGCAGATTTACTAAAATTCCTGTTAGTGCTTAGAATAATCACTGTCTTAGAAAGTGTAGTGCTTAGGACAGAATTAATAATTGCCCTATTTCTTTGAGCCAACCTGCTCCTAGTTTAAATTTAAATGCTAGGTTTATTAAATATGGTGTTATATATGTAACCAATTGTTATTATTTCTCTTGGAGATACCTCCAGATATCTTGACCAATATCTGTTTATAACCATGGCCCATGGACAGCCGTAATCATAGTCCAAGGTAGAAGATGTTCAGAGAGAGAAACTGTTTTGTTGCTTTGAAGTGGTTAGTATGTTGGAACCTGGGAACTTTGTGAAGAGAAAAACAGTATATAGTGGCAAGCAAACGCATAAAAATAAACATAAAGAAACCATCCTTTCTGGGATCTTTGCTCAGGAGGTGAGTGAAGCGTAAGCCAAGACTTGGTTGGATGGGGCTTTGAGCAATTCGATCTAGTGGGAGGGAGGTGTCCCTGCCCATGACAGGGGGATTGGAACTAGATGATCTTTAAGGTCTCTTCCAACCCTCTATAAGTCAATTTGCCAGAATGAGAAGTGAACAATTCTATTTACCCCTGCGTATACTCTAGCACTCTGAAAGAGTGAGCTTAAGTAACTGATACAGTAAAAGCAGGGTTTGTTCCTTGCTTTGTTTTGTTGTTTTGTTTTTTTTTTCCTTAATAGAGTTTCTCTGCCATATTTATATAATCATCATTTTCTTGGCTTGCTTTTCCTGCTTTTCAGCAGATCTGAATTATATAGAAACCTTGCATGTATGGGCTTTGTCTTGCCTCTCAATGCACTTGTAAGATTAACACTGCTGTTAACCAAAGTTAAGCAAATGCAATGAAGGCTGATATGTTTCCAATTAATTATTGGAAATTGATCCTGCCTGTGAACATCAGTATTCAGTGCACACTCCTACTAGAAGAAAAGGATTGGTCATTGGGTTCTAATCTTCTGTGTCTAAACTTGACATTTCCTCCAACAAAACCCATCATGGTACTCCTGAAAGATACACAGAGATCACTTTTGGAAGCAAACACACTTGTTTTAGTAAGGCTTTAGAGAATTGCTTTTGAAATTGCAAACCATTGCATTCATCACCACACTCAAAAGAATGATTTATTAATGTATTTCAGATGGAGGCTTTTTTGTCTCATTCTCCCTCTAATGGACTGCACTTTGGCATCTACAAATCATTTGTATGTGTCTACACTAAAAACTGGTGGCTAAAAATTGTTGTCCTAGCTGGAAACTATGAGGATAGTGGAAAGTTTCCTTCTTTTCTTTAAAGGTTGTCTTTGTTAGGATCGATTCATGTGGTAGCCCTATTGAGATTAATGTGGACTGGGTGGGACAGGAGAAGCAAAACTGCTTCTCTGTTATTTAATTTGTATGCTAATGATTTCTGTAAAGGAAACATGTAAAGAGCAGACTAAGGAACTTACCATTTTGAAAGGGGAGGTAGAAGGGAGAGAGTTACCCAGTGCCAAGTACTTGATCACATCAGAGTTGAGAGATTAATTTAAATGTGATTTCCTTATTTGTTTTATTTAGGCTGTCTAGTTAAATTGATTCTCAATGGCCATATCCCAGCTTTCTATATAGGGAGCTAACAAGAGCATCATCAACTCATGAACCAAAGAATCCAGCTTGCTAGCCGGGCAGAAAAATGAGCTCCACAGAAGATGTGAAAGTAACCCAAATACTTCAGTAGAAAACGGGGATTCTTCACCACACCTCAAAATGTACTCACTTGGAGCAGGCATTGTCAAATCCATTTCTTTTTCCTTCGCTTGTAATGTGGAAGGTGCTGACTGACCGCCCTGGAAATTAAGTCCTCTATTTCTCCACAGGACAGGTATAGCAAGGGCGGCAGCAATGCAAGCTTCCCCACATTGTCCTGCCAATGTTCCTCAAGCCAGTTCTGAAGAGGTCACTTCTGGAGGTGAGTGGGTGGAAGAGTCTCTGTCCATGCAGTTACTGTTGCCAGGCAGTGGTTCTTGCGGGACAGGCTGTTGGATGGAGACTGACCTCTTGTCTTGAATGAACCACCAGTCGTTAACAGATAATCACTTCATGTATCGTGGAGCGGCGTGGGCTGGATTCGTTGAGGTTGCATTATTCTGCTTGATCGCTGTCACATTTTGATATTTCATTGTGGTTGGATGGCACCTTTGCATTTTTTTCATTTTGCACTGTTTTCTTTTAGAGATTTTGTCAATGCTTGATGTTCACGTCTACATGCATAGCATGCAAATAACTGAATGCGGTCTGGTTGTAAGTGTGGCACAGAAAAGCAGTTACTGATGGCAGCTCCAGCAGGAGCTCTGGAGCACTAGACCAGGAGGCATGCTTTGAAATGCACCAAGAATTGATAAGAACGTGAATGCTGGTTTGCAGTATCTAAATGAACTGTTAGGTTTCTGTTGTAAAGCTCTATCTTAACGTTTTCTCTTTTCATAATTACTATGTAATTTAGATATTAACACCAATTAAGCTGGTAAACTAATGTTCTCTTTTAGATTATTTTACAATTAATGAAATCTGCCTATCTAAAGTTAGACATGCAACATTCTACATTATATGAAATAAATGGGTATGTATTGCAGTTACGATAGATAGTTTTCATCTGAACCAGAAGATGTGTGATAAATTACGTGAAGGGAACTTACATGACTGATGCAAGTTTTCAGAACAAAAATAATGAGTGCTCGCAAGCTTGGCAAATGAATTCTCATATACATTCCTGGATTTACTTAAGTACTACATACTTCAAATACAATGAGGAGTATTCTGTCTTCAGCCAAATTTATCTCTCTTAAATACAGAAACACAGTTGAGAAAAGGGAAGCAAAGGCTTAGCAAGGCTGCTAGGTCATGATGAATTACTTTTGTAGCTTCAGGTGCTGTGCGAAGTGTTTGTAATGATTTGATTGTCGTTTGTAGTTGAGGCCTGTGAGTCTGTGTAACGCTGCTTCTGTGGCTGTTTGTAGACAGGTATGATAACAAGAGAACGTAGTACAATTCAATAATTGTATAAATTTAGCTTTATTCCTGACTGTTTCCACAAGATCTAGAATAAAAAGAGTTATTTTTCCTAACCAGGATAGATTTTGTGAGGAGATTTCTTGCCTTTTTTATTTTAAAGGATGTGAATCAGAATAGTATTCATTCCATATACAGCTAAAACAGTTCCTGACTTCTTTTTTATCAGTGTAGCAAGGGACACAGGATTTGGTTAATAATTAAAATGAGTGATAGCGTCCTTTTGGGAAGTAATTTTGGAGCACTGGTTTATATTCATCTTTCTGTCTCTGTGTATGCTTTCTGTGAGTTCTTATTAATACAGAGACTGCATATTTTCTGCATATTTACACGGAATAATGGGGATCTAAAGGAGCATACTTGTAAAACAGCCTATTACCCAGAGCTTCTCAGAGCAGGATAATCCTCATAACCTTGATCCTGGAGTGCTAACTTGTATAAGTAATTTTGTTGATTCCACAACTGGTCACATGAGAAAAGGCTTCAGCATTAAGTTCGTGGTTATAGATCTGTATTTTAAGAGCTTCGGTTTTATCATCTTTCCTTTACCTCTGGTTATATCCTAGTGATTGTATGGCCTCGCTGTTGTTCAAGGACTGGAAGCAGAGGAAAGTTAAACTAGTCCTTGGAGAGGGTGTATAAGTATCTTTCCTGAATTACAGTAAGTTGGTTTGAGGCTTCAGGCTCAATTCACAAACTCATTTTTCTCACAAACTGCTAGATAACAGCAGAATTTAAAGGACATACTCAGAATTTTGGGTCAAGTGTCAGAGACAGAGGTTGCAAACGTGGAATAAGCAACTCTTTAGGTTCACATTGAATAACGTGTGGACTGTGCATGGTCACAGTTGGGAAAGCCCCCTGCTAAAATGTTATTTCTTTCTTTTTTGTCTTTCTCTCTGTGAAGATAATCTAGATCTGTGTTTATATGTAGGTAATCCACAAGTGCCTTTGCTTATTCCCAATCTTCTGGAGGTATCTCTTGAAAAGCGTTTCCCTAGCAGATGTGAAGCTAGAGTGGAGTACTGCAGGCCCTGTGTGGTGATCTGGAAGGAGCTGTATAAGGAAGCGTGTATTTGATGCATGTAGAAATGTTTCATGTGTCAGCACCGGACTTCTAAAAATAAATAGCTGGGATGCAGCAGAGGAAATTCCTTCTAATCAAACCTTTATGTCACTGGCATCTGGGAGACTAAAGTACAAAAGCTAGCGGAAATGAAAACTCATTGCTCAGATATCAGGCTGTGCAACTGATTCAGTAGATTTACCAGGTAGTTATCACAGGCTCCTAATGTTATAGTTATCTATTATTGTGATAGTAGGAATTTGTCACCTGTCTCTCCGGGTTGCACGAAGGGCTAAGTTTTTACCCTCCATTCGTCTCTAGGTTGGCAGTTTTAGTGCAGCCAAGTTCATTAATGACCAGGAAATAATTGTCACTTAACAGCTGTATAACAGTGCAACTGAAAAATGTTTGTTTATATGTTTATTCAGTTCCTAGTAATCTGCAGCATTACTGTGGCATCTGTAAAGGTTCAAGTGCTGGCACATTTGGAACTCATTGCAAGATCATTGCTGATGCTGTGAATTCTTACAGGGCAGGAAATGCAACTTTCTGTTTGCACGCAGAAAGCCAACCCTGCCTGAGGCTTTGGATACTCCTGTAATACAGATAATAAGGAAATACATATTTATAGCATTATGTGTGCAAGGAACAAACGAACAAATAGTCCACCCAATCCCACAATGACAATTTCACCCATTTAATTATTTTCTTTTGAATACCTAAGAAATTGAGGCCCATTGAAATTGCTTTTGAGAGTGTCACCTTTAATCTTGTAACAGAGTATTTGAATTCCAATACTGAAAACAGTGTAACAGACAAAATACTGCAAACACAGGCTGAGATATGTAGACAAAAATGAAAAGGTGATGCAGAATGTAAAGCTTCTTTCAGGGGCCTTATGAGAATGTCACCTGATTGTCATCCTCACAAATGCAATACAGGCAGCTGTCATCCTCTGCATTCCATAAAAACCTAACTCAAATGAGTTGAATTTTCATAAAAATGAAACAAACAGATCAGCTACAAAACCCCATGTCAAGTGCTTTTGGTTTTGCCATTCTTCTGTTTCTAGGAGGACTAGTAAGACCTAGCAGCTCAAGAGGACTGAGGTTGATGGAATCTAAATGTTCAGTAGAGTTGTTTCTACGTTAGTGTGCAGCAGATCAAAAGTTAATTGAATAAATACTAAGACCTTAGAATTGTGAGGAAAGGGAAGGTTTGTTTGCTCTTAAATGTTTGCAGTTTCTTTCTTAGATTCATCTACTCTGGTAGAGAATTTCTCCTGCACTTTAATGGTTGTTGCACCAGAAGGCTGTGGATTTTTGTAGACTTTCTTTTACTTGAAGGTCTTCTAGGGGGATGAAACAAATTAGGAAATGTGATCTTTTTAAAAATACTTAGGAATGTGCTTCAGGGAAAAGAAAAACTTTTTTTTTTTAAGGACAGATACATTTTAATAAACACTTTAATGAAAATTAACAGATTGATTAAAATTTATCTGTAATGAACAAAAGAAATATTAATTTGGAGGAAATTGATCTTAACTTCCAGGCAAAAAAAATTTGAGATGTTAGCTGGAATCTTAGGGCAAAGGTGGCTGGAATTTGAACTGTTTGCTGTAACATCGTCTGCCAGATCCTATCCATGGATGTAAGTGTGGAGTGCTGAATGACATAGTGGAATTTATACTGCTTCAGTGGTTTGTCGAAAGAAAAAAAAGCTCGTTTGGCTAATTAAGTAGGAGGGAATGATACAATCTATCTGGCAGTTTGTGACCAGGTTTGGAGAACAACATCCTATTTGTTCTCTAGGATGGGAGCAGTAGAGGTAAATTCAGAATGAAATTTATTCTGGATAACAGTTGTTTTCTGGAAAACGCCAAGATATTTTTATTAGTAGTGTTTACACCAACATTGTAATTTTGGGGGGAAGGAGTCTTGGTGCTAGCTTGCTTAGGTTTTTTTGTAGAAGTGCTGGAGTGAAGGCTGCCTATTTATTTCAGGGGAAGCACGATGGGACAGTATTCTTTGACCTCCAGAACTATGAAAAAACTTTCAAAAGAATCCATGTAAGTGGAAAGGAAACTTTAATTGTAAAGAGGCTTTTTGGTTGTGGTGTTTTTGCTGGGGGGCTTTTGGGTTGGGGTTTTTTTTATTTCTTTCTTTTAAATGGAGGTTTGGCTGGCCAGTTCTGTGAATGGTTGGGAATTGTTTGAAGGTGTTTGGAAGAAATTGATTCAAGGTTGTCTTCTGCCACAGTCCTGCCCGGTGGCTTTTGCTGTACCTGATGGGGCAGAGGACACTGGAAGACCTTTGGGGGCCCTATGGGGAGGCTGCTGCTAGATTAATGATAATGTTGTGGGGTTTTTTTCCTTTCTTCCCCACACCCCTCTCTGTAAAGTATCCTCTCAGCTAAATGCTTGTGCAGAAGAAAAGTGTGGGGAAGTGTGTGTTATTGCCAGTGTCCTTCACCTGTCCTGGTTATACAGCTGACGGTGCAGTGACTGTGCCAAGTGCACTGTGAACTTGGTACCACTACCCTTGAATGTGAATGTACCGGGTTTTCTTCTTTGGAGTAGTCTCAGTTGCTGTGGGTGGTGCAAGTGCATGTTTTCTTCTAGCTTGTAGAGGAATCTGACATGAGTTCAGGGCAGATCTCTTGCTGGCTTTGAGCTGAACACTTCTGAGGAACACAAGGTAAAAGAAGCTGGAAGACAAATTGAGTTGTGCCGTGCCTGCAAGTAATAAAATTTTTCAATCCACAGTGTGGCTGGTTTCACACTGATACAGATCATTATTTTCTAGTATTTTGCTCATGGTGATATTTTTCTTCCTTAATATTTATGCTATTTCACTTGTGGTAACTGTTAGCTTGGTTACATAGGGTCTGTGTGCTGAAACTCTGCTTAGAGGTGCGTCTGTGTTGTAGAGATCTGTTCCACCCATTGACCCCTGCCATGACTTCTTTTTGCAGGAACAGGGCAGGAATGAAAAAAATGTTACTATTTCAATGTTAGATCCAGAAAAAGTCTTCTCTGTTTTCAGGATCAGTTTGGTAGTATCAATGGGCAAAGAAACAGCTGAACTGCTGTTCAGGGCAGCTTGGCTGTAGAACAGCATGGAGATGGGAGTGCATGGAAACAGGAGTGAAGGAGTGATTGCTATCAACAAAAAGCACTGTGGTATGAAACCAAACATTTCACTGATGTATTACTAATTTCAGCTAAGTGAAGATTTCCACGGTCATATTTTTAAGACTGACTATAATGTAAATGTTAGATGTCATTTAAAAGTATGTGATGAATAATAGGATGGAGAAAGAGATAAATAGTAGTAGGAAGGGAATGAAGATGAGACTGTAATACTAAAACTGCAGGGTGTACTCATTTAGGATCACCTCGCCCCTTGGCCAGTACCATAGAGGCAGAAAATCCTAATCGTGTCAGGAGCATACACAGCCATGCTTTCAGTAGAAATAGCAAAGGAAGAAGGGGAAAAAAAAAAAAAAAGCCGTATAAGTACTCTTGAGAAAGCATCATATACAGGCAATTGCATCTGTACTTTGCAATATATGTATATATGTAAAAGATATGTATCTATGTATTTGCAATATACACATTATTTTTTGCTTTCCTTGAGTCAGAATAAGGTCTTGCATTTAATTTTAAATATTTTCTCTTTGATCTGCCTCATTCAAACCCGATTGAGGGGAACAGCATGTTCTGATATGAAAACATAGGCTACTCTGCTATGCATCTCCTAGCTTGAACACTTTAGGATTGCTATGGGTTTCTGTAATAATAAGTTAAATAAATAGACCTGTAGCTGCAGTTTTGAAGATAGGAGCTTAGAGTGCATTTATCTGTTGTGTGTATTTGACAGTTCCCCCCCATACACACCTTCTCGATAAGCCTTTCATAGACGTATCTTTTCAGTCTAATTAACCTCCAATGCTTGGTAATGTCGACCATGGTTCCATGACTGTAACCATAATACTATGAATATAAAAGATACATTTTTTAATCTATTACAGTTTTCTCCTCCAGTTCTTTTTATGGAGACTCTTTTTGTCTCTTCTGGTGAGGTGCTTCTGTATTGAGGACTCAACAGCAGGTAAAGTTTGCATCTAAAGTCTCAAATCTTGCTTGTGGTAGCTTCTACTATCTGAAGTTTTTGAGAATTAGGAAGGACTTGGTAGTACCTGAGTGTGCACATGAATGATTTTTTTTTCCCCCACTGTTTTTACTAGCAGATGGTCCTTTAGGGACACTTGCCAGCAAGTGCAAGTCAGAAATAGCCTCCAGGAGTGACTGCACCAGTAAAGATATCGGGCAGCCTTCCCTCTTAGCTGAGCTCAGCAGAACCAGGCTGCCAGTGAACCTGATCTATCGTTTTCAAAGTTATTTCATATTTTTCTGTCAGTAATCACAGTAGCTGCAGAGGAGAGTGTTTAGCTCCTCATGAGAGCTGTCAAACATAGAAAAAGAAGTTAAATGATTGTTACAAAATAAAAGCCTGGAAGAGTGAGCTTCCAGTGTTAATGCTTCTCTGAAACAGCAGAGGTACCTTTTAAAATTTAAGCTTCAACATACAATTTCTGTTCAAAACAAATATTCCTTCTGAAACATGAACTCAATAAAAGTCTTGCAGGTTCGAATAATGTTCATGATGCCAGTAAATGCTGCTCTGTAGCACTACTCTCACTGCCATAACAGTTTTGTATATAACCCAGGTTTAACCAACATATCTATTTAGTAACTAATGATTTCTTTTTGTGTGCAATAGTGGAGTTTCATTTTATGGAATAGAATTCCTCTTTTTATGTCAGATTCTGTATGCATTTATATTTCTAATTCTTTTTTAGTTTGTCCCAAATCCTCCCCTGAACACTTGCCTCTGCCTGACCTCTAATACTGTGGATTAAAAAAAAGCGAAACTCCAGATGGTTCAATTCATAGAATGAGGACACCTTTATTTGAAAGCAATTTAAGTATGAAACCACTCATGTAAGTTAAAAATCCACAAAGAAAATAAACAATCTTAATTAGCAGTCCTTAAAAATTCTGTACGCAGTTTCAGACATCCATGAGTGGTAGTATGATGTTGGATTTCAGAAGCTTTTAAAGATCTCCCAAGTTTCTCAGAGGCTATGAGAGAGCTATCTGAACTGTCTGAGTCTGATTCAATGTCTTAAAAGCCTGTATTATATTAGTAGGTATCCCATACTTTCTGAACTGTTTTCTAATTACTATAGTAGCATGCTGGCTTTCTGCAGCTACACAGAAGTGGGGTTTGGCATCTGGTGATCAGTGGGTGGTTATAGAGTATAGCAGAGGTTGGTCCCATGTGTGCCCCTCATGGACCAAAGCAGATGTCTTTTAATAATCCTATGATGGATATCTTCCAAGCTGCAGTCCTCTGAGTTCTGGGATTCTCTCTGTGCACCACCGGGCTTGGAAGAAATACGTGATAGAAAGAGAATATTTGACAAAAGTGACAGCGAAAATACTACTCTTGTTCCCATTTTATGTGGTTGTGGTAATAACTGCAAGGTATCACAATTGATGGGGGACTAAAAGATAATTTTTATGTGAAAGAAGATATGTACCAAGACGATACCAACCATGATGACACAATAGGGTTGTTGTATCTACTATAAACTCTATCCTCAAGAAAAAAAATTCCATTGACATTGATAATGCAGAGATTCAACCCTCTGCCACATATCGTGATCAGATTTATATCTTTCTTATTATTTATACTGTTATTTCTACACTAAGAGTCACGAGGCACAGCTGGTTCTGTAAACATACAAGAAGAAGGTGGTTTCTGCCTGAAGAAATGTTAGTGTTAAATATGAGACAAGAGACAATGTGAGGATGTATTAAAATGGAGAACATGAGGTCACGGTGACTGTGCTGGTCAGCACATGAAGCAGCTGTAATATGAACATATGAACCTGGCTGCCAAGTGTCTTTATTTGATACTAATCTGTTTGTTGCCGTGCCCCGAGGAATAGAGGTTGGTTGAGCTGAGCTCAGAGTTGAAGTTAGATCAAGCAGATCTTCCTGTCTGTGAAAACATTCATTACATTGAGAATATTCTTTCATTGCCCTTAGTCACTGTTTTCTGCACATACCAGTGCAATAATAATCATTACCACTGTAGTAACTGACGAAGCAATTGCATTCATACTAAATGCGGTGGTGTGAAAGTCCACTTGGACACCCTGGGGCTCCGGTGATTACCCCCAAAACTCAAGCTAGAGAGCTTTGCTGGTTACCAGTGAACTACAAAAACCTGGCATGCTGGTGCTCCCTTCACCTATGCAGCAAAAGGTACAGAAACACTTCTGAGGGTTCCTCAAAAATCTTCAGCATTAATATTCAGAAAGAGGGAATCCATGGCAGTCATCTTGTTTGGACAAACTTAGAGGACTTCAGGTGGATGAGAGAGTCCTAAGCAATTTAATCTTAGTGTAAGTAGATTAGACATAGATGGTTTTTGTGTTTATTTAAAAGATATATATACTGTAAAAATTTGTAACTGTATTGGGTAGTTTGAATGTAGTACAATAAATCTATAAGCCTTGTCATGGGGACCTGACATGCCTTAATAGTGCTCTATTTGTCCATAAACAGCTCTTAGGTGAGGTAAAGGACTGGTGGTGCAGGGATAAGGAGAGAGCAAAGTGCTTTCCAAAGCGGCTTTGCTGCAAAGATGTGAACTTCCTTGCTTGGCCACGACCAGACTCCAGGCAGATTCAGCCTCTCTCTCTCTGATGGGATCCTGTGCCATAACTGATTCATAATCTACCTTCAGAGACTTCTTAATGACTCTCTGTTGTTCCTACCTAAACTGGATTTGAATTGTGTTTGGCTGGTCTCAGCAATGGATGTCAGGTATGACCAAATAATTAACAGTCATGTATGAGAAAGGCAAGAATACTCACTCTTCTTGTAATCTTGGCCACATTAATCTTTCACTCTCCACATATTTTGCAAAATAGTTTTGTATATTACGATATAGATAATATATGAGTATTGCTGTGGAATTGAATACAATTATATTGAGAATGTGTCTTGCTCTGGTTTACTTGTAATTCATTTTTCACCTATTATTAAATGTTAAAATAAAAAATAAGAGAATTACAAGTAGTGCCATAAATCAATATGTGTCCTGAACTCCAGAGCAAGTCATTTTTATAAGAGAGCAAGCCTCTGTATTTATAATAAATCAAGTTCGTTATCTTTTGAGCCTCCTGATTAAAGTAATTAGTCATTTATGCTGATACAAAGCCATCAGTGAATACATTGTTTTGTTTCACACATATTGAATCTTAAATTGCTTTGTAAGGGTCATTGGTTATAGTCGGGTGCACGTTGTAGAGTAAATGTGTTGTTTTCTTGGTGGGAAAGTGGTTTCCTCTAAGCCAAATTAATAGACCTGCAGTTAGAACAAACTGCCTTTAAGGCTGTAGCAGGGAAACTAATTTAAAATGCCAGGTAGGCCATAGCGGGTGGAGTTGGGCAGGGAGTCAGCTTTAACTGATGCTTAGTGCTGAGGAGAGGGTCTCAAACCTAGCGAGGGCTCCTCCAGACTGTGCAGATGTGCATCTCTCAGGAAGGCTTCTGTGCAGGTTTCCCCACTTCTGCAGCTGCTCTGCTAATACCTGCTCGTTCCCAGAAACCGCTGTGGAGAGGTCTGGTTAATGCCATTCGTAAAATCTTATGCAAACTGCATATGCTTTTATACCAGTAAAATACTGCTGTAACCTGAGGGGCTTCAGGTTGGAATGTGAGTTTTTCTCTCCAGCTGGGTGTAAAATACAGGTCATCCCCAAGCATCCTGCTCTTGAGCTGTGGAAAAGTACGCGTGAAATCAAAATTCCTCCTGCTCTACTTTAGCTGTTGGTAAGATTAGGCTGCTCTGGGGTAGGCTCAAGCACAGCTTATTTTTCAGTACGAAAGCATTGTGTGCAAGTGAAATGTGATGGTTTCTCCTCTGTTTCTAACATCAATTCTGACCAACAAGTACTTGGTGCCATTTCCACAAAAGTCACTTCTAGTCTGGAATAAATCCATACATTGAGGACAAAAGGCAATGTTTCCTTGGAGAAGACAATTCCAGAAATCTCCTGAGTTGTTCTTTGGATATTAGTTGGATATGCCAGTTGTCATAGCTGGAACTAAGTAGGATGAGCCAAGTAAATTCACTGTAAGTCTAATTGTCCTGCTGATGGTATTTTTGGTTTCATCAGAACTGCTGTCGCAGACTGGGTGCTCCCAAGAAGCATCGCGCTTGTGAGCAATATAATTAATTTGTAATTAATCTTCCCTCCCTAAATGAGATGACAATTCTGTGTGGAATAAATAAGTGGCTTGTTTCTTCTTCAAAGGCTTCCAGTAATGAAGAAGTTAAAAGCATTTGAAGATAAATTAAATGGACTATGACTTATCACTGGCTCCTTCAACCTGATTCTTTTACCATACTTTCCTCTTTGGACGCTCCAGCTGCAATTTTTATGAAGAACTGAAAAGGGAATTTCAGTTTGATTCTTGATCCTTTCTATTTATATTAATGACAAAACTTTCGCTGATTGAGAACTGATCACAGGTCTCACAGGGTCTTGTGAAAGTGTAACATTAGAAAGAACCTAATCATCTACTTTGACTTAAAACTTCCATTGTACTTTAAAGAGCAAGTCTTCTTCTGTTTTGGTTTCCATGTAAAATTCCAATTCAAGGGTAATTATGAATCTCCAAATTCTTTCATTTCATATTAGATTACTTAGGGTTAGATTATTTAGGGTTAAAGTTAGATTCGATTATTTAGGGTTAAAACAAGAGAAACCTCCCCCTCAGTTACTTTGGTCACCTGCTGTGCAAACCAGTAATGCCATGCTAATCTGAAAAGGGGTGTCAGTCACAGTCACGTCTGAATTCCAGTGTAACAGGAAGGAGGCCATTAAGAGAGGGATATTATACGAACTAGTGGTAATTTGTACTACTTGAATTTAAAACTCTGCAGTTAATCAAATACATCAAGAATGGAAGACGTCTTTTTGAAGAGGTACAGATTTGTTTACAGGAATGTTCTGTGAAGTGGAATTGTGAAATAATGAGGTGTTACTATAGGTGCTTTTTCTTTTAGCTTGTACTCTTGTCAGAAATAATAACGTACAGGGTGAGGATTTGAGAGATGTGACTTAGACAGAAGGGTAGTTGTGACTAAGAGCAGGTTAACACATGAGCGCTGGCATTTTTTTCCTGTTGTTAGTGATGAAACTGAGCAATTTCCTGAGGAAGCTTAAATGTGTGTTAGAGAAAGACTGCATATGCTAGGACAAAGAAGATAGGTATATTTTCAGATATTCTGTATTTCTAAACATTGTATTGTCCATAGTAAAAAAACCAGGTAGGCCACAACAAGTCCTCCAAAATGATGGACACTGTAATTTGAAAAGAAAGTAGATACTCGTGACTGTTCACCACGTGAGTATTAATGCGGCCAATTACTGTGTCCTGCCTTTCAAACATTATTACGTTACTGCAAGAAAAGAGCCAATATTGTATTTTATCTGACCTTTCTAATGCTATATATACACATATAGATTTGTGTTATTTGTCTCTTTGATTCACCAAACGTTTCTTATTTGTGGCTCAAGGCATTTATTTATTGCAAGGCTTCAAGCTGCGGTAAGCAAGGTCATAGATTAAGAATTGATTTCCACAGTTGCTCTAGCATACAAACTAAATTTCTCTTGGTTGGTTATAAAAACTACATCTGGGCATAAATTCAGCTTTTCAACATTGTCTTGAAAATTAATGTTAGAGCAAATGAGAAAATACTTTAAGCATGTATTGCATACTTAATTTAGGCCCTCAGCTAAAATGTAAGGAAAGCAAATTGGTTTTATGCTGCAAGCTTCTCAGTAAAATCATGCTAGTACTAAACGTTTTTTTGTTATTATTATTTCACTTTTTTTTTTTCTGCTTCATGTCTCCCTCTTTTTAATCGTATTTTCTGTACAGCTTTTGGCAAATCATGTTTTGATCAATACGTTGATTATTTTTTTGGTTTCACTATATGCTCTTAGGGTCATTGCTAATTACAATAAGAATGTGGATTTAAAAATGGAGTATAGTTTCTCTCCTTTGGAAATAGACAGTCCTACTAGAAATAAAAAATCCTGCTATTTAGTTACTTTGTCTCTGATGTGAAACACACCATCTTGCTAAAATGAAGGAATGTTTTGACTGTAAACCAAAAATTCACTTCAATCAAGGGGCTGTATTGTGGGGGTGTTTTTAATATGTTCTTTTTGTGTTGTGGGGGTTTGTTTATTTTCTTAAGATGTGCTTTGTGTTGGTAGTGATAGTAGAGCTACACAGTGTGCAGCAATCAATTTGTGTAAATGTCAAAGATGTATAACTCTTTGCTGCATCTTTGCTGCAATACACAGATTCCTAGTAACAATATAATAAATTCTAAGTTACAGAAATTGGCTTTGTAGACACATCTTTGAAGAAAATGTTTCTGATATACTACCCTGTCTCTGCCCTCCCTCCATTTTGATTTAGTGTGCCTAGAGCAGAAATCATAGTACGTTTTCAGATCATAATCAACATCATCAGGTGGCTGTGCACATGAAGAGTTACTGTATCTGCTGCTAGCAGAGGAACCAAATAGCAAAAATGTTTTTGTAGGGTAACAGAGAGCATTGTGTTTGCTTGATAGAAACTCTTGGTTTGCTGTGCAGAGTCCACACTGTACCTTATAGCACCAGCCCACAAGGAAGAGACTGGTGTGTCAAACGTTTTGTGGTACTCTGTTATACTAAAAATAGAGGCTGAATTGCCAACCCTGTTGCACAGTAGTGCATGAAATGACTTTCTTCATAGTGGCCACAGTATGTGTATAAAGAAAAGCAATTGGAAAGCAAAGTGCTGAATGTGATGAGAGTGGCAATAGTTTGGCAGGTAAAACAAGTATGGAGTTACTTGAAAATACAAACCGTTAAGAAAAAAAAAAGTTTTAAAATGAAATACCTCAGACTTAGAAATCACTCCTCTTTCCACTTCAGATGGGTGTTTTGGAGGAATGAAGTTCTGAAATTCCTTTGTTGGTACTGATTCGTATCCCCTTCCTGAATTGTATTTTGCAGGATTAGAATACGTGGATCTCCTGTCATGGAGGCTCCTACCAAGCCATTTTGTTAGCACTTTGATCTTATTTTGAGGTATTGAAAACTGAGGATTTTGTCAGTGTTTAAAATGCCCATGTCCATAATGAACTTCCGAATCTCCTTCCTTAAGATTTCCATATGGAGGTATCTCAAAAAAAATGCAGCTTTGTGGTGAAGTGAGGTGAATCTATTCAATCAGACTTTCTTGGAATAATAAAACAGTCTCACTGAAAGCCTTGTTAGGAAGGAATTCTGATTATCAAGTCTGGTAGGCTTCGCGTTAGGGTATTACTGCAGGACTAACTCAAGCATGGTTATGCCTGACCGAATACAAGATTTCTGCCCATTTCCAAAATGTAGATTTCTTTTCTGAAAAGCACTTAAATATGTATGAAGAATCTTGGACTGATCATTAAATTTGAATAAATTCCTATGACAAATGAGGGAAATGAAGAGAAAGCAAAAACAACTAGCTGAGCAGGACTGCTTGTGTAAGGTTGGCTGCCTGCATCTCTCCATACTAGAGATGCATCACTGATAATTCATTGTAGATCCAGCTGATAATAAACTGAGGAACAGAACCTTTTCAGCAGTAGATCTGGCACTGGCATCCTCTTTATTGATGTAGTAGTACAGATGTTCAGATTTTTCCTTTTCTCCCCAACCCCTGTCACAAAACAGGAGAACTGGATGGAAGAATTACTGATCAGTTTTATTCTGCTTCTGTAATGAGGTTGGTATAAGAACATAATAGTGCTACAAATCTGGTATTCTACTACTTTTGGGTTCTCCCTGACATGAGATGTTTTCCTATAAGCTGCAAAGTCAGTCTCTGCAGTCACATAATTCTCATGCCCAGTATGTTCTCCACATGGAACCACTGTCCAGTGACACCCAGTGCAAAACATTTTAAAATGGTGTTTCCAACAAAGAGAGCAGAAAAGGCTGGTGGGCAGGGAGAGGGAAGTTGTCTTGCCATTTCTGTGCTCTGCTATGTGCTCCAAAGAGAGAAAAGAATGGGGGAGGGGGGTGAAGTGAGATGGACAATCTCATGTATAAACTACCTGGGAAAACCCTCTCAGATTTATAGACAGGAGTCAGTGGTGTACATTCTGGGAAGATCTGTCTAGCTGCAGCCTACAAGTTGGGAGTTCACAAATTCCCCCTTATGTGGGGGGGACAACCTCTGTTGTGAAAAATGCTGTTTGAAAAAGTGCACTAACAACACATATTTGGGACTGGTGGGGTCTTTTGAGTTAGCAGAGAAGTGTGCTCTTGTGGTGACTTAGGTCTTCCCTTTGCATTTTAGTTCTCGCATGTTTGTTATCTCAGCACTTGATACAAAATCTCGCCAACTCTATGATCTTTAATTGGAAAATTAAACTTGTAAAGTTCCCTGAAAGTTTAATGTGCGTAAGTATAAAAGTTCTTATCATACTTTGATTTTTGTGACACAAGTCGTGTTTTTTCAAATGTTATCATAATGTACGTGTAGTACTCTGTTACTTTAGTAGGGAGTCATTTACCTTTGACTGGGCTTTCCTGGACTCAGGCAGGACAAAAAGATCAGAGATCACCACGGTATCAGTGGCTGGGGATATTCCAGTCTGTGGGATTGCACAGCAATGCACATGCAGCTTCTGCACACCCCACTGTACAGCGCTTGGGGTCAGGAACTGGTTTGAAGAAGGCAACTAATAACGGGAATTGATCTGTTGCTCTGCAGTCTACAGATCTCTTTGGGAATATGACTTCTTGGCATGTGTTAAAACACCAACGTGGCTTCTTTGACCACTCTGAGGGAATAAAAAATGAATCATGCAAGTAGTATCTAGCTATGCATTCCTGACTTCAGCTCCCTAGCACCTGCAGCGTTGCTCTGACATGGATGGTTCTGTGAACTACACTCATGCAGTTGTGAAAAACCAGTCTTGCTGAGCCTGTTCGCAAACCTGCTTCCATGTGCTGTTCCCTCAACACCAGAAACTGACTTCAGCTTACAAAACTTAAGCAAACGTGTTTGTTGCTATTTTTCCTCACAATAGCACTTTCATCAAGGACCAGATGCCAGCATGAAATGACAGTTTGGTCCCGGGTGGCTTTATGTTCTGATGTGATGGTGGAAAATAGGACCGACTGTGTGCTGTTAGCAGAGGAACGGATTTAGATGAGCAAGAAGTAAAGGCTGCCAAGAAATGAAACTGTGACCAAGGGAGCTCTGGTATTGTAGGATTCAAATACTCTAATTTGGAAGTATCAAACTCATTAGTGCATCCTATCTGTTTTAAAACAGCTCTAGTCATACCTCATTCTTCACTGCTTGTCTACTGTGGAATTTTTCCTTTGTGATAAAGCTAACTTTAAATGTTTCAGGTTTTTCTCTCCCTAGTAGAAGAGGTAAACTCACAGTGAGCACAGCCAAGCATGAAGCAGTTCTGCACTAAGCATTCCACCTCTGTGGTTCCCCCATTGCTGTGATTACATTTGAGCAGCTCTAGATTTCAGGACTGCTGCATCATTTTTACTTTCAGGTTTTAACTAAAAAGTTTTCAGAGCCACTGAACAGAACAGTAGGGTGTTTTGGATCCATCAACAGCCCCCTCCCCTACCCCCAAAAAAAGGTTCACCCTTGAGTGAAATGCTGTTAAAAACAACATTTGTACAGATGTCAAGTGGGAAGGGACAGAAAACATGTAATAAAGAACAATTAGTTTGTTTGAGAAGGAATATATGTAAAATAATAAATTATTTAAAAACAGGTTTTCTTCTGTTTCTTTTCTTTTAACCTCAGTTTTCCATAAGGATAATAATAGTAATTTTCTAACTAGGCAACAAAGACTTTGGTTCCACTTAGTCTCAGTAGCCTTGCACTGAAATGCTGCATCAGTATCACAATACTGATACCTAGTTTTAGTAATCAACCCTTACGCATTGAATGTCTTCGAATTTGCTACTTTCTGCACTTACAGATTTTGATAAAGGCACACAGACTTTTTGTTCACTACTATAAGGCAAAATGAGACACTTTATGGATCTTTCCTAAAGACACACATTTCTGTTTACAAATGGGTGAACACAGTAAGTTGTATAACTCCTGTGTCTAGATATAGACGTAGATATTTATGCTGGACACAGGTCAGGTTTTTTGCAGATATGTAGCCATAAAGCCCAGATAAAAATGCAGTGTTTCATTTTTAGACATTGCACCATGTCCTTTGGTCAGTAGTTACTTTATACAAACACAGTGCCTGTATTACTGTCTTATTCTGTATTATTTCCGGTTTGTGTCCAGTTCTGGGCTTCCCAGTTCAAGAGAGATAGGGAACTACTGCAGAAAGTCCAGTGGAGGCTGTGAGGATGCTTAAGGGACTGGAACACCTCCCTTACAGGGAAAGGCTGAGAGCTCTGGGGCTGTTTAGCCTGGAGAAGAGTGGCAGTGAAGGGATCTGGTCATTGTTTATAAGTATCTAAAGGGTGGGTGTCAAGAGGATGGGGCCAGTCTCTTTTCAGTGGTGCCCAGTGATAGGACAAGGGGCGTTGGGCACAAACTGAAACACAGGAAGTGTTCAAGAAGAACTTCTTTACTATGAAAGTGACAGAGCACTGGAACAGACTGCCCAGAGGGATTGTGGCGTCTCCTTCTCTGGAGACTTTCAAAACCTGCCTGGATGTGTTCCTGTGTGGCCTGCTTTGGCGGGGGGCATTGGACTGTGGCTCTTTCCTACGTGACCCTGCTTTGGGAGGGGAGTTGTACTAGATGATCTCCTGAGGTCCCTTCCAACCCCTACCATTCTGTGATTATTGTGTGGGAGGACTGTAGCATTCATCATAAAACCCAGGGCTGGCGATGAGAAGATCTGAACAGAATAAGAAGACCTTTCCAAAAATGAACTTGCAAAGAGAATTCTTTCATTTGAAGGGCTATGGTTGACTTTATCAAATTATAGTTATTTTCTCATCTGACCCATTTGTCCAGTAAAAATAGTACTAAATCCTGTGACATCTGCAGTAAAGCTTTTTGGACCATGGGAATCCAATATTCATTGCTTAATGGCATTTGCTTTTATAAACAAGAACTATGATATAATGTTCTTGTGAGTATCCTAAATCAGCATTTGGACCATACATACTTCAGGTGTGAATATGCAGCCAGAGCTTGATACTATAACTGCTGCATTCTGGTTATTTATTTGGTAAGTATTTTTGTATTTTTAGAATAAAATGTATGGAATTTTTTTTACCAAACTAAGATTTTTGCAATGGATACTTCATCATTAAAAATCAGCATTATCATGGATCCTTTCTCCATCTTCAGCCTTTTGCAAATTGCAGTAGCATACCTTCTGAAAAACATGAATGCTGATTTAGAGAACACCTTGAATCGCTGATGTTAGCTCGAGAAGAGGCATCAGCAGTGTAAGATGGCTGTGCTACAATTTTCACCCCGTGGAAAGTCTGCTCAGTGTTCTGCAGTGCCATGCAGGCTCTGTTACATGGCATACACCTACACTGGCTCAACCAGCGGAAAAGCGACAAAAACATGCAGATGCTGAAAGAGACGCTTGAAGAAGTTGAAGAAGTAGAGGTCATCTGTGTGAAGCTTCTAGGTATGCCCTTCTTTTTATCAACAAAATGATGTAGTACTTGAACTATTGATTTTCTTTTACTTGATGTCTGAATACAGATTTGTTGATAATACTTATTGCTTTCTTGTTGATAGAAGTTGAAGAAGGGAGTTGAACAAAACATGCAGGGCAGTTCATGTTAATACAAAACATTTTTCCCTTTTCCACCCTCTCAAGAAAATGCAGTGGCATGGGACAATTGGAATGCAGTCCTAATGACGCGGAAAAGCAACAGGGAAGGCCACAGACTCGCAAATAAAAATTGTTATTTGCTCATTTGCAGCTGGTGAGGAAACAGCCAATACATTGCTCCCTGACTAGCTCTAAGTTGCTAATGGTACCTGAACTATGTTTTATACATCACATAATTCATGTACTTAGTCATCATTCTCTCATCATGTTTTATCTTCTCGGCCTGTCCAAGTTCGTTTGTGGCAGAGAGAAGCCTCTGTGCTCTTTTTGGATGGCTTTTGGTTTCTGTTTTCCTTTGTTTTTAAAAATGATCAGATTGCAAATCTTACACAGGTGGATGGGGTGGTGGAGCTCATCCTTGCTTCGCTGTTTGCGTCATGAGCATCCAATACATGACAGTTCTCTGCTTGCTGCAAAACTACTATAGTAACTCCATGCTCTTCTGATTGCTTTTTGTCTCTCTTTTTTTTTTTGCCTCTCAAAGGCACTGATGCGTGGATGTTTCCTGACTCATTAGTTCTTTTTTTTTTATTCATTGAGAGTTATTTCTCTTTTATTCTACAAGAGAAGGAGGTGGTAAGAAGTAGCTCCACTGGAGCAGACTAATAGAAAAAAAAACATCTCTTCAGGCTCAGTTTAGGGAAAAGAATTTTGCTCCCTTATTTCCTTTCTCTTAAACAAGCCAAGAGGTGGGTTTGTTCTTTTGTCTACACCCATCTTTACACTTTTCTTCTTTATACACATCTGCAAATCAAGTCAGTTGCTAAACTGCGATGCTCTCTCTGCCTAAAGTGACCCTAAGAGTAGACTGAAGAAAGTGAACCCATGTGACCCTTGTGCTTCCAGTCTGTATGGTTTGCAACCTGAATGTATTTGGTTTCACAGTACCCACAGCATGCCAGAGAAGAGCTAATCCTACAGATGGGTAGTATATTGCTCCGTATTGCCCGTTCCTAGTCCTGTAAGGCTGTATGAATAAGCCTGGATCTGTGCTGAGGCTTTCCCTCTCAATATAGTCCTGGAATTTAGGCTGATGCAGCCTTTTTATATGGGGTGGAGGGTTTGTACCGTGAATGACAGTTGAATTTACAAGTAAAAAGCAGCTTGGATACCCACTGAAAAGTCTGTATTGATATAAGGAGCTGAGATATTGGATGTAGAACTAACAGACACACGATTTTGAGAAGCTGGGGTTTTAAGGGAGAAATTAAATGATCTCTCTGTTGTATAGCAGAAGTGGATCAATGGCTTTTTTTTATGCTTTTGTTTGAAAGATATCACCTGCTGGCTGCAGAGTGGGTGGATTCAGCTTCCTTCTGGAGCCTGAGCAAGTCACTTGAGGAAGATCTTCCTTTCTTCTTTATCCTAAAGACAGCATGGAAGGGGAGAGCATCTATGAGGTTGATTCTGGAGATGGACTTGGAGGTAAGGATGCCTGTCACTTACTTTTGTTTTCATCCCAGAAGGCTGGTTACAGGGAGCCCTTATGACAATGGACCTTGGAAGCCACAAAAAGCGAATGTGATAAAGATGTCTACAGCTCATGAATTGTATTATGTCACTTTATAAGCAGCGAATAAAAATTTTTGAAAACAACTGTGTCCTAGAGGAAGTGGCACACCTAAACACTGCGTGTTCTAAACGTTGTTATTTAGAGTTTGAGATGTCCCGAAGATGATACAATCCCTAAATACTTAAAATAAAAGTAAAGGCATGTGGCCTTTTCTCTCTTTCTTTGTTTCTCCTTTTTCTGTCTCTCACGTGCGGAGTAACTATATTGCACACACTATCCATTTTGCTCGTGTTTTTTACTGGGCTGCCGAAATAGCCTGAAATGGTGCTGACTCTGCCTTCTACACTAGTGACCCATGTGTAGATGGAGACTTTTCATTGATCTAAAATAAGGAGGAGTTGTTCTTACTTAGCTACTAATTCTACAGGTGTCCTTTAGCAAATCAGCTTTTGTCATTGCTGTGGCTTAGTGTTTTCATAATGGGGTGGACAGCTTCTCAGAGAAGGTCATATTACATACTTCTACTGGGCTGCTGCTCTTTGCGTGTAATGTAGGGGGCCTTTGACAGGGTTTTTTGATAGATCCATCTGCTTAAAATTCCTTGTTTAACACAGCTTCTTCTGAAATTAACTAATCAAACACCTTTATCTAGTTTGCAGAACACCTCGAACTGCCTAGGTCAAATCACTTTTGAACTCTGAAGTCTAAATGTTATGGGAAAGAATGAGGTTCTACATTAGAACATTGTAATAACATAAGACTTAGTGTGCTGCGTGTCTGTGTGATGGTTTAGATGATTTCCTGTGACTGGATTGTAACCAGACAGATTGTTTTTTGTCTGAATATATTGTGCGTTTGCGAAGATGCCCCCTTTTGCGTTTAACGCTTCTGTAATACGTTTCCTGGGCCCTAGCTGTATCAGCAGTACTGTGTACGAGGAGGAACAGTTTCTACTCTCCACTGAGTTTCTTCCTCAGTAACATGTTGCTTCCAGATGCTTATCAGTTGGGCTAAAATGCAGATATGTGTCCTTAAACAGTTTACTTTTTTTTCAAAGACAAGCCTGGTGGTTCAAGTTACTTTTAAAATTCCTGATAATACTGTCTGTGAAATAATTACTCTGCGATAATAAATGTTGTGATAAGAACAGTGTAAGTATTTATGCTCAAATAATGCCTTTCTGCTAGGCGAATGAAGAGTAATAGAGCAACAGCATTCAGTTTGACATTCTGAGCATTTGTGTTGCCCTCTCCCAAAGTTTTGGAAGCACCAGGAGCCATTGTTATGACCATTACTGCTTAGACTCCTTTTTCAATTCATATCCTGTTTCAAGCACTGGTATTGGCCTTACTGTTGTGTCTATCAGTCACTGAATCTCTGCTGTAGTACTGCATCTTTGTCATTTCTTTCATGCCACTTTGAGCACGGAAAAATCTTTTCAGAGCTGAGATGAAAGAGTTTTGTATCCCAGCCCTCCTTGAGTCTGACCTTTTGTTGTTATAATAAGTTAACTGTCCTTGATCTACATTTTTCTAATTTATATAGGCAAGAGCGAGTGTGTGTTTATGTATGCAGTGTGCGTAGCCATATTTCTGGCTTGTCCCGCTCTCTTTCTTCTCTTTGGATTTTGACTTAAGATTGTAGGCTCTTCAGAGCAAATTTAATATTTTTAGGGAGGAGAATAGATTGTCATTGACATAAGTTGAATAGAATTACTGGTACAAGAAGAAAAATCTGATCTTGTATGTGATAAGGCCATACTTACAGGAGCACGTCGGTATCTCCAGCATATGTATGGTGCTTTTGTGGACAAAGTGTGCTTGCATGAGGAATACTAATCACAGAGTACTGATTCACATTTTTCAGAAATCAGATGATGGTCTCTGTGTGAATTGCTGGATAGCAGCTCAAGTGAAAAAAAAGGCCTTTCTTCATCCCCTACAAACCAAACAAAGGTATATCAAAACCAGCTCACCAAAAATTTCCATTCTGAAAGCATGAGGAAAGGGGAAGAGCCAGCAGCACTCAGTTATGATCAGGCCATCGAGCATTCTTATCTGATGAGCAGGGGAAGTATTGGAAATTTCTGTGTTCTAAAGTCAAGGGCAGCTAAAACTTTCAATGCAGGTTTGCTAAGTTTCTTGGATTCTTTGTCCTGCTTTTCCTAGTTCTTCTTGAGATACCAAAATGACCAGTATATGCTGTTTATGGAGGCAAACTGGGGAATTTTGCACTGTTTTATATAATGTGAACTAAATAGAAATGTGAATTTTAAAAAAAAGTAAATATCTTTTGGAAGATAAAGAATATGCATACTTTCTGATATAGTTATGTAGTTCTCAGTAGTGTGTAACAAAGTCTGTATACACTCTATATGTTATAAATACAGTCATACTTTGACATATCAAGCACAAATGTATGGTTACAGTTAGGCTGATTTGATGTCTGGATTATGATATATCAGAGATCTGAGACAAAACAGAAACATACCAGTTTGCAGGAACTTGAGTAGAACATGTCAAGCAGTTTACCAGTATGATGAAATAACCTCCAAAAACCAAAGTATGTTTTATTCATTCAAGGTCGGTGGTCTCTGATGGAAGTGTTTCCTGGAACCATAAACTCCCTGTGAGACTGCATGAGTGTGAGGGTCAAAAGACCCTAAGAATTTTGTGGGCATTTCTAGTCAAAGCCAAAAAAAAAAAAGAAAAAAAAAAAGAAAAATTACCCCATAGCTCATTGTTTCATTGATAATAAATCAGGTCACTGTTTTCAAGAAGTAAGGCTCTTCCTCTTATTTTAATTGCAAAAAAGTGTTTGGGTTTTTATTGGTGTGGGTGGCTTATAGCATTCCTTAATGCCAATTAAAGCTCAGGAGTGATGCTTGCAAAGATCAAGTAAATTAATTTGATACCATGGAGTTATGTACTTAACTCGGACTTTTAGGTTTAAAAATTAGCCCTGATATTAAAAGCATTTAGATAGCTGTGCTGTGGACGTTGTACCTGATCTTCTTGAGTTGATGTTACTTCATAGCAGGTTTTGAATGCCTCTTAAGTGATGCAGAAAGAAAAACAATCCAAACTTGGTGAGGGTCCGTTTTATTCAGTCAAACAGAATTTCCAGAGTACAAGCTACCCCAAACATGGTGGAGAAGAGACAGGACCATAATTCTCCAGAGTGCAGTGCACTAAGGATCTGTTATAGCTGACCTATAACAGATGGGCACATCTACTTCAAAGTAAAGACTTCATAGCTTCAGTTGCTGGGAGAGATTTATGCTTTCCTCAAACTCAACAACTTTGTGGTGGGGTGATCTTGTCTGGCTGCTGGGTGCCCAGCAAGCTGCTCTGTCACTCACCTTCCTCAGCAGGACAGGGGAAGAAAAGATGAAAGGATAAGGAGAGGGCCATTGCTCATCAATTATTGTCACAGACAAAACAGACTTCAGAAAGATTAAATTATTGCTAATTAAAAACATAGTAGGTTAGTGACAAAAAAACCCTCAAACTAAAACCACCTTCCCCTCAGCCCCTTTCTTCCCAGACTGCTTAACTCCTTTCCTACCTTTTCTGCTACCTCCTGCTGCCCCTGAGCAGCACAAGAGGATGGGTAGTAAGGGTTATGGTCAGTCTATAACACTTCTCTGCTGCTCCTACTCCTCGTGTTTTAACTCTGCTCCAGTGTGAGGTCCCACTCAGGGAATACAGTTCTTCAAGAGCTGCTACAGTATGGATTTTTTCCATGGGGCGTAGTCCATCAGAAATGAACTAATCCAGCGTGGGTCCCCCACATGCCACAGTTCTTGCAGGAAACCTGCTCCTGTGTGGTCTCTCTATGGGTTGCAGTTTCCTTCAGGACCTCTTCATCTGCTCTGGTATGGGGTCCACCATGGGCTGCAGGGTAGATGTCTGCTCCACTGTGGTCCTTCATGGGCTGCAGGAGGGCAACCTGCATCACCATGTTCTTCTCCATGGACTGCAGGGTAATTTCTGCTCTGGTGCCTGGTGCACCCCCTCCCCCTCCTTCACTGACCTTGTTGTCTACAGAGCTGTTTCTCTCAGGTTTTCTCACTCTTTCACAGCTGCTGTTGTGCACATTTTTTACCCTTTCTTAAATTTATTATCTCAGAGGTTCCACCAGTGTCACTCATGGGCTTAGCTATGGCCAGCAATGAGTCTGTCTTGGAGCTGGCTAGAACTGGCTGTGTCCAACATAGGAGCAGCTCCTGGTCTCTTCTTAAAAGAGAGCAGCTCCCCTGTAGCCCAATACAGACTCTCACTTTTATTCCATAGCAATGTGCTGTTTCAAATGTATTCCTTGTAGACCTGATACAATTCTTAGAGAGTATCGTCACTAACCTGGACAGATGTGGAGTTAAGTATATTTGGAGATGTTTCTTTAGAAACTTTTAATCTTTTAAATTATGTAGTGATATGATTATTAATTAAAACTGAAGATCAAGCTCTATTATTGTTCTGATTCCATGACTTGAGTTTTCAAAACTAAAAACTATTTGTTTTGGCAAAGGTGTCTGCAGTGTCTAGGTACATACACAGAATCAGTACCCTAGCAAACGTTCTTCCTTATTCCCTGTATTTTAATACGAACTTGAAGATTTGCTGCTGCCCAAGAGGTATAATGGAGAAGAGATTGGGGAAGGATTAAGCAACTTAAGATCTGCTTTTGGCCTGGTGTTTTCACTTGTAGCTCTTGTTGAAGTAAAAAAATCCTTCCTGCATGTTAGCAGTACTGCAAGCCAGTTGCTATGGTATTCAGCTTTTTTTTTCTTTTTTTTTTCTTTTTTAAACCAATCGGGTTGCTTTTGTGATGTTTCAGCCCAGAGTAAGAAATCGGTCACACAGGCTGGAGCTGTCATCAAAAGAGCAGTTATTGTTGGCTTGAAAATCTATAGGGGTTGTGAGAACAGCAGAATCTCGAGTTTCAAGAAAATAGTTACCAGAGTCTGCATTTATGGTATATATTCTTGTGTGTAACTAAATGCTAGTAATGGTGGTAATGGCAGTAGTCCTTTTTCAGGGTAATGATAAAAATTAAATCTCTAGACTAATTTCTCTGTATTGTTTTATCACCCCAAAGGCATAAGTAATTTCCAGCTTAAAAATTACCCATGTTTTTTTTTTCTTTGGCCATTTTTGATTGTTTTTCATTGTGTTACTAAATGGTAGTATATTCTGACAGGATATTATTCACTAGTGGAAGATTACCAGACTGCCGCTTTTCTTCTCCATTTTAGCGTTGCTGTTTAGCTAATGAGAAAATTCTGAGTCCTAGATAATGTAGAAGGATTTTAAAGTCATAATAGTGCTGATGTGTAGCTGCAGTCATCGAAGGATAAAAGAAAGACAAGGTACTTAGAGAGAGGTATATTCTGATAGATGAACTAGCCAGAAAGGAAGGATGGACTTTTGTAGGTCTTCTGCAAGTTTTAGGATGCTCTTTTCTGCTTGAAGGCAACATTGTTCTCCTGCCCACCCTGTCTGCAACTGTATCAGCAGGACAAATAAAAGATGCTGCTTCTTTTATACAACAAAGTAATGGCTATACTACAAATAAGACTTTAAAATTTCAGCTTAGAAATCACACTTGTAAAAGACAGTGCTGCATACTAAAATGTCACCAAAATCTAGACAGTGCACCTGATAACAGTAAGTGTGTGAGAATACATATTTGAACTTGGAAGTAACTAGATAAAGAAAAGTAGAGGTTTCCTCTAGAAATGCTTTTCGTCAGTATTCTGTACAATAGAGTGGCACAACCTTTTCCCAGGGGATAGCAGGATCTCCTGAAGAATTCCTTTGCTTATTGCTCCCAGAAATGTTGTAAGAGCTTTCGTTTTCTTTCCCAGAGCCTGACATGGTACCCCTTCTTTCTCTGTGTGCAGGTAATAACGTCCCACTGTGGACTAAAATACTAGCAGCAAATTGTGATATCTCTGTTCTCTCTGAGTATAAACAAAACCATCTCCTAGTTATCAATGGTTTGACTAGGAATAGTGACTACATCGTGAAGTTGAATCTTGGAGAGGCTTTAAATGATGCTGGTAGAGACCATGAACTTTTCCACCTCTGTAGTAGCTAAATTTCAGTGTTTGAATTCCTCATTGTGACTGGACATCCAGGTAAACCTCAGCATGCTGTGTTGATGCCACCAGAACAGTAAAGCAGACAGCTGTGATGTTCTGGAAATGGAGGTTTCTAAGCATGTGATACATGACTTTGCAAGAGATCAGGAGGAAGTTGTGCATCAGCTCATCAAACAAAATGAAAAATCCACCTTCCAAGATAGTCACAACAAAAAAAGATAATTAGAGCAAAAAAGAGTTGTCATAGCAAACTAAAAGAAAGCATGAAACTCTTCCTTCTTTATAGTAAGTTTTAATTTATTGCACTGGGATTCCTGCATCCTAATAAGAGGAGCATGGAGTGCTCCCCATTGACTGTTTAGCTAAACTGGACAATGTCTTTTTAGGTCAGTTATACATTTTTATTTATGTCAAATCTACGCTTTAAATGCTCCTGGGACAAAAGAGAACCCTAGAAAATCTGGATGGATCAAGAGAATATTTTAGTGTTTATGAGTTTGGATGCCTAAATTGAATATATGTGATATTTCACATTTTTTAGTTGCCACTGGATTTTTGCATGCATTAAAAAAATACACCCAGGAGATACAGTCTTTAAGCACATCCTCTTTTTACAAACGTGATTTTTAATGGCACTATTCAGTGATATTTTATCTTTTGAGGTTTTCAGATTCGCTTTTTATTGTTAGATGAGCTTTTTAATGTTTATTAGTTTTCATTAATTTATTTTAAATGACTATATACTGAGTTACAAGCTATGGATGAATGACTAGAAGTCATTATGGAATTATATCCACTAGAGTGTGGCATATAGTTTGCACAATAATAGATGTGGGGTATTTTATATTGATTCTCCATCTGTAAATAAATTTGTAAATACAGGAGAGAGAGTAAAGAACGATAGTTGTTCTTCTTGAGCATAGCTTTGTGGTGGTTTGCATTCAAAATGCATAGAGGAGGCTTATGAAAAGTAATACTGATTTGTAGCCTTTGTGGATATTAAAAATAATGTGGAAACCATCCTGAAGTTGATTATGAATCAAAATGCTCATAAGCACATTGCCAGTATTTAAGTGACACCTAATATCTTTGGTCTGGGTTTTCACTCACTGGGGATATAGTGGGTTTATTAAGGGATGACAGTTTGAAATGTAGAAGTGGAAAACCACTACAGACGGTGCCCAGTGAAATGACAGAAATGTCAGAGTTGTCATCTATTTGTCTGCTGCAAATAAATGCTTAGATGAGGTCTTCCAATGGTGGCGTAGGTGATCTAGAGATAAGTTAATTTATTCTTTATTCAAGCTTCACAGTCATTGATCTTATTTTAAAAGCACTGAGCATCTAAAATTCTCAAGCCAGAGAGTGGACAAAAATATTCAAGCTCTTGAAATTCTGCAGTGACCTTTACATTTTAGTACTTTTGCAAGAACACCTACAAAAGATACTAATTAGAGTATTTTTTGGGGTCTCATCTGAAGTATGTGTATATTGCTATATGGCTTCATTTAGAGATTGCCCTTGGCTAATAATTGCCCACATCTCCTTGCCATCTACCTTCTAAGCAAGCAATAAGGGATGGGGATTTCATTTAGTACCTCTCTAAGGAAAGTGCAGTATAAGAGATGGGAAGTGCACTTAAATTTGGTTTTATAAAGAATACTCTGTGCACTGATCTGTTGTTCAAAGACATGGGTTGCGACACATTGTTTTATTGACCTTTCACATGCTGTGTACAGATGTATACTGGTAGCTCTTCACTGCCTGTATGGAATCTTTGCAAGTAGTGATATACACCAGTGCCCTGCTGGCCTAAGTATTGTAGCTCCACTGCTTTTGGAAATTATAATAGAGATACAATGGTCTACATGCACAGGGGACTTGCCCCATTTCCACCAAAAGAATACTGTGGGCTTGATTCAGATTCACCATTTGTTAAAAGTACTGCTTTTAACAGTGCAAATATCAGTAGAAAGAAAACTCTCAGGTGTAAGGTGCATGCAGATACACACCCGAGTAACTAACTTGAACGGATTGTTGCTGTCTGGACTAGATTCACATAATGACAAATGCCTTCATAAAAAGGATGGCTTTGGTACAATACTTCATCTTTCTCAATTTCAAAGCTCTGCAAATTTAAATATAAGCATGTGTAAATAAGCATTGAAACAATCCTGGCAGATATAATAGATTTTCTTTTTCCTATTCAGTACTTGAATGTATTTGCTTTCCAGTGTTTCTTCGAGAAAAGAAAGGCTTTTGAAGAAAAGTGAAAGATACAAATTAAAATGTAGAATATATTTCTACATGGATCCATGTTTTGTTTTCTCTTTGATGCCGTATACACCTGGGATGAGGGGTTCATAGTTTGGGCTGCTCTGCTTTGAAAACCAGTATTAATACAAAATGGATTCTTTAACTTACTCTCCTTACATCCTGGTGACAGGGATACAGTTTATTTCTCTGAAATAGAGCATTTTATTTGTATGCTTGCATGGTATTTAATTTTTTTTCCTTATCACTTTTTCATTTTTCATTAGGAAGATCCTATCTTTAAAGAGGAAAAGAGCACCTATTCTCTACATCCTGTAGACTGATTTTCTGGGCTCCATATTAAATTTTATTGACTGAAGCAGTTAATGCTTCTTAAAACTCTGCTTCAACAACTATTTGTTGGCTGTTGGTAGAAGGTAAACTGATGAATCTGAGTTGAATCCCTTCAACAGCTGTACAGTGGGTTTCATACTAAGGAATTTTCAAGGCACTTAGTAGTTTCAATGATTGAAATCAGAACTGAACTATTAGCACCTCCCTGGTAATTCTAAGAATAGCACTTACATATTTGGGGTTAGGAGTAGGAGAGATGAAACTCCCTTGAGTCTCAGCTAATTACACTAATGGAGGTGAATACAGGAGCTAGAAAGATCTGGGCTGCAGCTTGTGACTTACACTCTTGGGAATGTCCACTAAAGAAGTATTTTTCTGTTGTTCAAAGTGATTGGGAGAACAAGGTGCTTTCTTGCTTACAGAGTCAGCAGTTTTGTTCCTGCTTGAAAAAATATCTTTAGATGAGGAAAGTTTTCACCATTTTTTTGTCTTGAATTTCTTTGTTTTTTAGGGAAAGCTATAAGGAAGCTTGTGCGCAAGGCGACTCTGGTGGCATCTAGAATCCTCAGATTTCCTTGACTGAATCCATCTGGGTTTAGCCCTAAGTATAGTAGACAAGCTGCACTGCTTGCACTGATAAATTATATCTTCCAAATGATAGACCAAGGTACAGTCATGTATACTAACCATTTTTGATCTCACTTGACTCTTGATTCTGTTGCTTTTTTGGGTACTTGTGACAGTACAGTTTTCATCATCTTTTCATCAGTCCTCTCAAAAGAGTTGATTTAAAGAGACTTCTGGCCTGGCTCTGGTATTTGATGTTGCCAGCTCCTTATCAGTCTGCAGCTTGGTGGGAAACTTCACCTCCCCTGAGATTTACAAACTTGCCTTCAATGGCAGGTAGAAAGCGGGACTGTTTGCAGCACAATTTATTTAGTTTTAGTAAAGCTCCATGGAAAATAAAAAAGTGAAAATGTAAACAAAACTCCACTTCCTTCTTGACCTGTATTTTCATTTTGCTTTGTATACTCAGCAATCATAAAATGAAGACAACTATGTTCTGACAAAGCATATCTTCTGACTATAAAATAACAGTTGAATCATCAAAAGAAAAATAGAACAGTAAAATACTACTCTAAATAATAGTTAATAATTAGGTTGGTTTATATCTGCTTTGGTATCTCAGCCAGCTGTTGGAATGAGCAAGCAATCTCAGTGCCAACTGGCCTGCTTGCTGAGGTCAGAACTTCTCTTTGCTTTTGTTTTAGATGGGAAAATCTTCTGTCTCCTACCAGTGTCTTTCCTGAACTGTAGGGGAGATAACTTTAATAACACAGAATGTCACCAATTTCAAGATATTTTTGGAGTGGTGGTGTTGGTTCATGTTTCAAAAGACTTTGGTATCCAATAGAATATATTGCTCTATTTGGGTCGTCCATGACATCTAAAAATTAAGACTGATTAAGCATTTTTAAAAATTGTCTTATTTGAGCATGACATTGGTTGACTATTAATCCTGTTTCACAGAGGCCTTTAAAATCTTGGTTTTTCCATGGTTCAGATACTGAGTTTGAAGAGTTCAGAGCTGTCTTGTCTTTTTGCCAAATGTGGTGGGGAGTGCTTCCTATGTGTGTCTTCTCTGTTCCTTCATGCTATGTGTTGGGCTGTGGCTGTTTGCTGCCTCCACCTTCAAGTGTTGAGCTTTATCCTTATTTTGGCGTTATGTTCAGATACAGACCCTTCCAGTGGCTTCTACCTAGTGCACACTTGGGAGAGCCTATGGGGTCCGGAATGCATGGTTGCAAGCTCAGATTGGCTGGCACATTTGACCCCTTGTGAATGTCCAGGTCTTGCTAAGGAAGATCCTACACCAAGCACAGTCAGCTGACCAAAATGAAGAAGTCTGTAGGCCACATGCAGTTTGTGAGTTGCATATGGCTTTGAAGTTGCTACATCACATCTCTTTTCTGTGGTCTGGGAAATAGTAATAGATTTTAAGAGTGAATGCTTGTAGTGTTCAGCCTTGCGGAGTTGGTCTAGAGTTTGTTCTTGTTTTCAATGTAATTCTTTTAAAATATATGTACTTGCGAAGAGGTTAATGAAAGGTTCCTGTAATTCTCCTGTTTAATTAGAACAACACAGTAAATAATTGAAGAATATGTCTGTCTTTGCAATTGACAGCAACAGGACACACCTTTGGCACACACATAATTGGTAATTTTCTGTGTCTGTCATTAGTGGAACAGGAAGATGAGTATGTCTTTGTTTGCTGGGTTGTGATACTGTCTGTGATGATATTCACCCCATCTGTAGTGGTCTGTGTCGAATGCTTCCCTTCCTGGTCCACTGCCAGTGTTCTGTGATGAGTCTTTATATTGATTGTATATCTATCTATTCAGCATTTGGCAGGTCAAAGCATTTGGGTGAGGTAAATTAATTTTCTTTGTTCTAGGAAACTAATGTTATTTAATGGTGGTTTTAGGTTATAAAGTATGGTGCTCCTTTCCTTATCTACAGTCTTCAGGAAAATTCTGACTGCCAACAAAATAATGTCTGAGTAGAAAAGTCCTTGAGAGAGGTTCCTTCTACAAGAGAAACAGGGGCCACCACATTGGAGATATCTGGGAGGTAGCAAAGAAAATTAAAGCTCACCATATGCTTTGGTGTCAGGCTCTGAAGTTTAGTGCCAGCTGTGGAAGTGCTGGATGTGGCCAGGATATCCTTCAGCCACTGATAAAGGAGAGAAGAGAGGATGGTTCAGGCTTTCCTTAACCACACACTGCAGCAAGACCAGGGCTGTTGTGGCATGACAGATGTCTGTTAGTGTTGATAATTCTGTTAGTATAGATAAAACGATCTTCAGCATTTCACTACTGTTATAGTGCTAAAATTCAGCTCATAAATGAAAGGGGTTTAATAGTCACTAATTACAGAATTTAGAAATACTTGAATCCCAGGGACATTGTTAATGTTAAATGGAAAACATGTTTAATTAAGTCAAATTGCCAAAAGTTGGGAAAAGTTGGGAATTTGCTCATGTTGTTTTTGTCAGCTGCTTTTGTATTCAGCTGTATAGCCACAAGCTAATTTTACTTTAGCTTAGTAGTCACTCAGTGAATTAATTAAATGTATAGAAAGGTATATTGAAAAATAGTCATGGCAAATAAGTTTCTTCTATCATTGTTTTTGAGAGCTTCACCCAAAAGTTTTCCCTTTATTTGAAAGGTGAAGTGCTGGGGCCTGAGCTGTGGGCCCCACGTTGGAGTTGACCTATGAATGAGTCACAGCCTAGCCGAATGTTTTGTTTTTCTTATTGGTTTCATGTTCCAGAGGCAGAATCTGGCCCACCTGTGTCTCTGTGGCTCTGCCCTCGCCCAGGTGGTCGTGGTTGGGGTGGTGGGCGAGGCCAGGGCTACTTTAACCAGAAGCCGATCAGTCAGAGGAGCTTTCTGTTGGGTGTGGCTTCTGTTGGGGCTGGTTGCACCTGGCTGAGCTCTCTTGGTGGTGTCCTGCCCTGTGAGGGGCCACTGAGGGAGCTATCTCTGTACATCGTGTCCAGCAGGTGATGCAGGCACCACAGTGGGCAGTGGAGGAGCTGGGCCCACAGGAACCTATGGCAGGACTGTCTGAAAGAAGACTTCTGAAGGGATGTTGCTGAGTTCAGTGTTGGCCTGTGTGATCAGGCAACTGATGGCAGCATAAAATGATGATGGCTGAACCAGCACAACAAAAGGTCTTTGTATATAACTAAAGATGATCCAGCTAGATACTACCTTGAGTTAGAGCATGATGATATACAGATGATCTTGTTAGCTCCAACTCTTAAGCACAAAGGGCTGAGATTGAATATCATTGGAAGCTTGTAAGAGGATGCAGATTTCAAATGTTCAGTGGAAGAAATCGCTAACTTGGTTTTGGAGAGGACTGGTTGTGCTAATGTAATAAGACAGAGAGACCTTACAACATAAAGAGAGAAAAGTTGTTTTGGATTTTCAACTGTTAAAAGACATTCTATGGAGATAAAGCAGTTATTAATATAGTCATGGATTCAATACAGAAGGTCAGTCTGATCCATTTGGAAAGAGCAGTCCGTATAGTCACAAGTCTCTGCAGCTAACGGGCCTGATGGATTTGCTGCATTGATGAAATAGTGCAGAGCGGGAAACATGGTGGGAGATAAGGCAGAAAAACAGGAATAAGCAGATCTTTAAATCTCATTGAAATGCATGGCAAGAGCATGAAGTCAGCACAATGGATGGTTTCCAAATGAGGCTTCAGTTCCTCACACTGATGGGCAGGCAACAGGACTATTGTTATTCTGCCCTGTTCTGCATGAGGCGTGAATATAATACAGTGTTGCGTGGTGTTTGCTTTTGTAGTGGTTCATTGTAGCTCACTGCATTCCCATCTGAAAACACAACAAACGTGGTTAGCAGCTAAAGTGGTGGTTCTTCAGCAGCAGCATACTGATAGGAACTTTTATGTCCGCTCAGCCCTGTAACATCATGGAACACTTGCTCGCTGTGCTGCTGTTTAATGCTGCTCCAGCCGCTTCTGACAAGTTGATGTACTGGCACATCAGAATCCCGTACTGGTACATCATAGGCAGACAGAACGATCAGTAACCATGTTCCCTCGCAGCGCAGTGGTTATAAATACAATTCAGGGGTAGATCCCTTCTTAGCCTTCTTTTCTTGCTCCTTCAAAAGATGTTTTCACTTTTCCGTGTTATGGAGACGGTGCTAACTACACAGTGCTATGTTTTTGGCCATTAAAATATTCAAGTTTAATAACTAATGAACTTAGATTTCTGGCTTCTTACATACTTATGCCCTGTTCCTTTATTATAATAATGAAATACTTGGAATTTCCTTGGCAAAACAGATAATTCTGAAGATATTTATCTTATTTGAAGTAAATATATAAAAGCTAATATGCAATATAGTATTAGTTATTTCACTTCAGTATTTCCTTATTTTCTGTTTGAGTTTTATTTCTTCACCTGTTTGTGTAATAAAGCTATTAGCAAGCTTACATTGGGGCAGCAATTAATAAAGAGAGTTTAAATATTAGCTTAAAAAAAAACCCTAACTGCTGCTTAGTTGATGGGAGAAGTCATGAATAACAAGTTAATATGATGACTAGGTAGAACATTTGTTCTTCGAAGTTTTAAATACTATGTGAGCAAAAATTAAAATGTGGCAGTCACGTTCAACAGCTGATGTTGTACCCTTATCTTAATATATTTAGAACGCTGAACAGCTAGGTTGACTACTGTCTTTAGAATCACAGAGTTGTTTAGGTTGGAAAAGACCTTTAAGATTATCAAGCCAAACCGTTAACCCAGCACTGCCAAGTCCACCACTAAACCATGTCCCCAGGCACCACATCTACATGTTTTTAAAATACCTCCAGGGATGGTGATTCAAACACTTTCCTGGGCAGCCTGTTTCAGTGCTTGACAACCCTTTCTGTGAAGAAATTTTTCCTATATCCAACCTAAACCTCCCCTGGTGCAACTTGAGGCCATTTCCTTTTGTCTCAAGAAGCTGGAAACTTTGCGTGTTCATATGTTGCATGGAGTCTGAACATACTGTAGCTCAGACTAAAATATGAAAAAGTAAGCAGCTGATTTTATTTTATTTTGTAGCTATTTTTAAGCCCTCTTATAACTACACTTTGCAACTTCTGTTACCTGCTTTTGTGCCGGTATAATTCAGGTAGCTTGCTTTAATAATCTTAGTAGGTAATATATAGTTGCCTGATTGCTCTGCAATGGAGGCATATTTTTTTTCTGATTAATACAATGATTCAGACTAAAGCACATGGTCAATAAACATGTAATACAGTAAATATAATGAAATGAACAGCAGCAAAAGTGAAAACAGAACAAAAAAAACCCCAGAAGCCATCCCCCAACCTAAAAATGAGCAAACCTCGGATCGACTTCTCTCCATTTCCTAAATAAAATCAATGCACATGCACAAAGTAGCATATCCTTTTAGAGTCTAAAAAGGATCTGATTCTGGAAATGGATGTTCAGCTGTCACTGAGCAGTACTTCCTAATGCTGTCAGAATATTCTGCTAAAGGGGAGAAAACCTTGAACCCTAAAAGACCTTAAGGGTTATTGAAGGCAATCTGCATTCTTTCTATTAAATTTAGGGATTTAGAATGTGTTTACCCATTAAACTTTATGACTGATAAATTTGAAAGCCAGCATTCTGTGTAAAAGGTAACTATTTTTGATACCAGATTACTTAGTGGAAAGGCAGTTATGTTTAATTCATTAGGATGTGTATGTATGTACTCCTTCCTGTGGTTTTGTAGCATTTTCACTGAACCTGCAACACAAACAAATGACTAGGTAAGCTCGCAGTATCTAGTTATGGTTTATATTTAACATACATTTTAAACAATTCTCATGCTTCTGCTGTGGTAAAAGTAAAATTAGGATGTTGTCATGCTACTCAGTAAAAACTAGAGGCCCTAGGGGCATGGGATTACAAACTGGTGGAGTTAATTCACATTGTTTCATAGAGCAATTAATTACAATTTCAGCATAAAACCTGTTAACAAAACCTTGCTGTTCAATTAAAAAGTAACAGAAGGCCCAGGAAATAGCAGGTCCTTGTTTGCTAAGTCTTTGAGCCACCGGATGGTCTATGGTGTTGGTGGTTTGGTTTTGGGGCTTTTGTTATTGCTGTTCACAAGGGCCCTTATTTTTCTGTGAGCGTTAGTCCAGTCCCAGGGCACAGCAGCTCCTGCGGAGAGCCAGCTGGGGCCCCGCGCGGCATCCCCTGCCGGCCTCGGGAAGGTCCAGCCTTGGCACCCGTGTTGGCTGAAACCCCTCTGCTCTTAGGACACTCTCATTGAAGTCAAGCTGTTATAACACCTGGTGTCAGCATGTGGAAGAAGAGAGAAAGAAAACAAAAACTGGGGGTGTGAGAAATTAGAGGCTGTCGTTGCTTGCTGCTGTGTTTCTGCCGCGGTTGGAGCAGAAGGGAAGCTCAGTGTGGTTATTGATGTCTCTTGAGTACTACACATCCTTATCTGCCTTTCTTATCTCTTGTTTAATTCTTAATAATTTGTAATAAAATATTCAGCTACCTAGAATAATACTTAGCTGATCTGGTTTCCCTACAACAAAAACCAAAACCATCCCAAAACCTCCTCACACCCAGATACTACAGTTGCATTGCTAGCTGAATTTTTTAGCAGATTGTTCCATTTGTTTTCTGTTGCTGCGACCAGTAGTATATTGGATTTTAATCCAGCTTGTAGAAAACTATTTGAAAACCAAATGTGTTATCTAGGAAAATGGGTATAATTTTTAATAGCTTGAGAAACTGCTATGTTGTGAAACACTTATCAAAAGTCTGATAGGCACGGACCTCTTAAGGACATAGATATAAGGCAGGGAAAGAAAAGATTTCTGTGGAGGCTTGGTTTGATTAAAATGTTTTGGTAAAGAATCCTTAATTATTTTAAAGAAAGCCACAGTGGAGTTTTTTCTCCTGTGCTGATAAAGAACCGGGAAGTTTTCATACTGCATTCAAATGTGTGATATGAAATGAATTAGTTATTAGCTGTATCTCCTTGGGGCATATGGCCTATAAATAGCTTTTCAATGTCTCTTGCTTTATTCCGCTCTGCATCATATTGTCAAATTGCAGACCAGAGTAAAAATGTCTCCAATTGGTTGCACTCTGAAGTGATGCATATGATACAGGTTTGGCTTTTGCAGACCAAGGTGGATTTTTATGGTACACAAGCAAATGGAGAAGTCCTTGGTTCACTGGCCCCTGATGTTTCAGAGTCCCAGAAAAAACAAAACACCTGTTGTTTATATCACCTGTGATTGCTGTCAACAACAGCAAGGAGGAATATAGGTTTAGATATTGAATAAGATACTAGCAATATAATACTGGTATAATACTACCAGTAAGGGTGGAAGAACGCATTTTAGGGCTGTGAAAAGCCCTTACTGTGAAGCCAGGTATCAGCTGTATTGGCTTTCTGTTTTGTCATCATAGCAAATACAAGTGAACTGAGGCCATAAGTTCATTTACAGCTCTGGACTTTGAAAAGGGGTCTGATTATAAATGCAGAAGACCACTGTGGTATGTGAACTCTGACATGCTGTGCATCTAGAGTTTTGTTTTGTAAGAAATGAGAGAGGCCGCTGTCCTCGCTGTTAACTCTTACCTTGCCTTTGCACTAATGATCCCCATGTGCTTCCCAGGATAGGTCCAGAGAGACTTCCTTTATTTGTAGTTACCAGAATCTGAGAAACCTGTTCAGTTCAAAATTCTTACAAATCCAGTATTCTACCCTTTGTATTACTCTTTCACCATTTCAGATAAGACATGAACTCCTGCTTCTGTTTGGAAACACAAGATCCCTGAGTGCTTAATGCAAGTCAGAATTGCCTTGGCTTAAAGTTACCCAATTCTGACTTAATTCTGGTTGAGGTGAACTCAGACTCCAGCTGAACCTGTGGAGGTTGCTGAACCTGAGCTGTAGACGTGCTCAGATTCTTATCAAATTCTCTGTGCTTGTGCTGAGCACTGTGTGGAGCTGCCTTGTGATGTCCACCATGTTCAGGAATGCTGTAGAAGAGAGGGAGAAAACAGGAGGATGGGAGGACCCTTTTCTGTGCCCTGTCTGTGCTGAGGCAGCTTGGGAACTGAGCGAATTTGGAGTCAGACTTAACCCAGGGGAGTGTGAAAGCACTGGTTCCAATTTAGCTTTCCACCAGGTGAGAGGCAAAGCTGGATTGGGACTTTTGGCTTGTCAAATGAGCCACCCTGGGCAGTGATGAACAGTCTGCCGATGGGATCTGTGATCCCACCACTGCAGGGTCTAAGCATATCCCATACCAAGTGCTCCCTCAGCTGTTCAACACCAATTGTACTGCCACTCATCCTGCTCTGTGTCTCTGGTCTTACTGGAGCGTGGCACTTTGTGGCATCACAGTATTTCTTACTGTATCATGAGGCTCAAATTTCTACCAGGCAGCTGAGACCCAAGAGCTGAACATCAGGGAGAGAATACCAAAGATGCAGGCTGGCCCTTGAGCAGTTCGCAGCAGTGGAGGGGGGGTAAGGAAGTGTGCTCAGCTACTGCTCTCCTCACAGCACACTTGTTCATTTGGTTTCATCAATAAAATGGCATGAGACAAAATGCTGTATTGCTTTACAGTGGCTACAGATTTTCTACTGGAGTGAAAAATAGTAACTACAGGTTTAAAATATATCAAATACTTTCATGTATTATGGTGTATACATGTATTCATGTATTAATGTATATATGGTGTATACATGTATTCATGTATTAAGTTAAGAGATCTTGCATGTTGCCTTGGAGGGATAGATCGTAAATACAGTTACTATTATCCCTTACGCCAAAATGACATTGACATTGGTTGAGGTTCTCATGAGAACTAAATAGCGTAGCTCCGGTGAAGGAAAGGACAGATTTGGTACCTTCTGTTTAAGTTGTCAAGGTTGACTGAATTCTCAGTTAATTTAAAATCCTGCTTTATGGCCTCTATTACACAGGTTTCTGCCGCCTCCTTGAAATCGCTCTTCTGAAGTGACAGAATATAACCATAAATGTAGTTACTTTTGTTGATTTCTTTCTGCTTTATTGTGTGTGGTTTTGCTCTTTCTGCTTCTTTTTGCTTGTAATGTAAGTCTTTAGCGCTGGATGAAAAAACAGACAATTCAATTTAAAAATGCAAAGAGAGTCCTCATTCTCTGTGGCTGGCAAACTTTCCCTTTTATCCCTCAGCCAACGTCTATCCAGTCCACTGGTTCTCCTCCTCTGTGTCATGCTTGCTAACTTCAGCAGATTAATTTTTTTATGAGAGATACTATTAAGATGACTTTGGAGAGTCACATAAATTATCTCTGCAGCTTTCACTTGCTCTTTGTGGTTGTGAAGAATTTACCAATATTTCTCCAACACAGCCTGTATTCTCTAAATCAGTACTGAATGTTCTTCTAATTTGTGCATTAAGCAATTTCAACTTGATTTTTTAATGAAGTAAAAGATTAAGTCTGTTATGTAAACTTTGATCATGGAGGAAGGGAAGCACAGTAGGTGTGTCAATTTTGCTTTCTCCTCTACACAGCTACTAAATCTTTGTGAAATCAATTCAGCCGAGCCCTGCCTACCAGGAGCAGCCCTGGTGGCTCCTGTGCCGTTGAGGTGCCTTTCTGAAATGCAGTTCACTTTCTTTGTTCCCTTGAAGTGCAGGGGCAGCAGTTTCTGCTGCCCTTCATTAGCAGAAAACTGTGAAATGAGGCTTTGCTGTTTCCCTGCCTCTTCAGTTTGTCCCTACCAGAAGAGGAGAGCAGACAAGAGCCTCCCTTTGCGCTTCTGGATGTCTGTCCTTGAGTGCTAGAGTCAGGAGGAATTTATACTGGTACAGGAGGAAACGAGGAGATGAGTGGTTGTGTTTGGTGTAGGTGTGTTTGGTGTGTGCTTCACTCTTTGAAGTCAGCAGGAAAACACCATTTATTTGCAGTGCTCCAGCGTCTTGCCATAAATAACTAGAGCAGAGAATTCATGTAATCCAGGCTCTGAAGCTGATCAAAACGTCGAGACTGGGAAGTGCAGCCCCAGTGGTACTGGAAAACATGAAGGTGCAGGCGAAGGGGAGGCCAGCGGGGTGTGTGGAAATAGCCTGCTCAGGCCTAAACTTGTAAAAGATTAACTGCTACCATCTCCAAGGTCATGATTTTTACATTTGAGACAATAACTAGGAGTGTACTTTCCATTTTTAAGAGCTGGTTGATACAGTTTTGTGTATTTATATATTTGTATTGTACAAAGCTGTGCTTACAAACCTCTGATAGGTTAGCCATCTATTTTGTTCTGCAGAACAGAACATATTTCAGTATCTAAAAGTCTTTTGTGAGGTAGAGCCTCCTAAATTATTTTCATGTTTATTTATCCTCTAGTAAAATATTAGACAGTTTTTATTGTTGTGAATTAATTGATTCTGCAAATTCATTTTAAGGGACCAGGTCTTATGTTTGAGAGAGCTCATTTAGGGCCAAATTTGCCATGTGAGATTTATCATCCAGGAAATCTTATTATTTGATTGCAGTTCACTTTTGAGCTGCCAAACTGAGCATCAACCAAACCTCTATTACTTTTCTTATGTAGCTGAAAAGCATTGTAGTACATTTAAGGGTTTTCCAACATTTATGATTGGTAGGTAGTGCATGTATAGGTATGAAGGTTAATTAAATCAAGAGGTGAAGTTTGTAGAACAGGGAATGCTTCATTAAGCCCTGTGTGAAGTAACATGTACAATCTGTTCACAATACCCCAAGTGCCATTCACTGAGACAGTGTAATTACAGCTTACACACAGTTTCATTAGTTTGTGTTTCTTCTACTGTGGTTGACATGTATGTTGTCTTCACTGAAACCCTGGAATAGAGGAGGGACTGCTCGCTGGTGGGCATCTGAGCATACTGACATTCAGCAAATCATTTTTCCTTTGGGTTCTAAATTGTCTTATCCCAGATGTAATTAAGCTTGTAATTCATCAGCTGACACTTTTTTTTTTCTTCTCAAATTCCAGATCCAGCTGAAGACTTGTGAAATGACGCTTCTTGTACACTTTTTTTTTTCTTTAAACAGATGGGAAACAATAATTATCTTTCCCCACTGCTAGTAATTCATTTTTTGTTTGGGTTGCTTTTTATTTAAAGTGCACTCATTTTTATTTCAGGGCAGGATGTTATGACAACCTAAAGATGCAGTCTTTAAAACATAGCTCTCTTTAATGTGAAGATACGGGGGCTTCAGTGAAAATTTAACTGTATAGATTCTCAAGACTGTTTTTTAATAACAACTTCTGCTATGGAGAGCTGTGAATGCACTTAAATAGACTGAAGTGTTATCAGCAGCCCAGGCAAATTTACATCTCTTTTGGTATGCATTTAGTTGAGTCCCAGAGATGGACTGTTAAAGCTCCAGTTATGATCTTTGCAAGTCAGAGACTAGATTCATACATAAAATTCCTGCAAAGTCGTATGAACATACTTAATATTGCCCTTGTGATAAGTCCCATGGGCCTATTCAGGTGAGAGAAATTAAAGATGAGGAAGCACTTGAAAGCACAGGCCTGTAGACAGAAAAGCAGTATTAATGAGGCTAATAAAGGGGCTAGTGAGGAGGAATGAATGATGAGCTTTATTGCAAATCTTATCTGTGTGTTATTTCTTTATATTAAAAAAACCTGCATAGATGTTCTTGTGTGAAGTTGCTAGGCTGATGTAAGAAGATAATACAGCTGGGGTGGAACAGAAGGAGAACTAAAACAGACCTTCCTTTGTCCTCTTGTTGTCCTATTAATATCTTTAAATATCTTTAAAAGGTTTATGTTTAGAACCACTATATTAAGAGAATATGTATTACATCCCTGCCACGTGGTATCCCAGCTCTGCCAAATGATGGCAACTGCCAGGCTGGTAGTGATCTGGCTGTAGTCTGAAAATACTGAAAAGCTTAGAGCCTGCTGCAGAACTGTCTTATCCTTTGTTTACCTGCTGCATTTTTTGGTATCTAATAAAGTAATATTAAAATATTTCACAGAAAATGCCTGCGTACATTTTCTCATGCCAGGAATTGTAGTGTTTTGTTTTGAGATGGTGTCCTAAGTTAGTATCCGTGTTCTTTAGGTTTTTGATAGATTGCATGTCTCTGCTGATTTTAGTGAGTTCTAGTATTATACATTTCATGTAAGGCTCCTCCACGGGAAAAGTTAGCAATAAAACCTGTATGAATTTATACATGGACTTAAGCTAGATCTTAGCAGTATATAAATTATTGCACAAATCTAGGCCAATTTAACTTCAGAAACCATTGTCTGCCAAAACCGCCCTAAATCATCTGACAATGTTTCAGGAGTAGCAAGCTTTGGGGCAGAACTTCCAACCTTTGCGCACATAATGAAGAGTTATAGGAAAGCAGATGAGGGAATAAGGGAATGAAAACATCATCCATCTGCACTATGTAAGCCTAAAAATGGGTCTTGGTGCTGCTGCAAAGCACAGGCTGCATAGGAGGCAGACAGTGAAGAGGAAAAACCAGCATGACAGCTCTGGTTTTAGGCATGGTCTTTTGTGAATTTATGCTTTGGGAGACTGTTGACTGTTCGCTTTAGGATGACACATACGAGATTTTAAAATATATTTTTTTTTAATCTTTGACCTTTGAAGTGGAGGAGGTCTACACTGAACTGGGGCTGTTTTTTTTCTTTGGGTCGGTACAACACACATCGTGACTAAGTGCAGTGAGTTGTGTCTTCTCAAAATGAAAGGCCCTGTGCTATTTATTCACTTCAGCGCCACAAGAGTGTATGATGCCTTATAGGTGATTAAAATGAACATGCCACCAGAATCTTATAACTTAGACAGTGCACAGCAAGAGGTGACAAAAAAAAAGGCAGGTAACTACAGGAAGCATGAGGGTTGCAGTGGCAAAAGCTCATGAAAATGCTTTCATATACCAATAAAAGCTTTCATTTATACCTCACATATGTTTCTTCACTGCATGTTGCCTGTGTGTCTTGCTGGTTATTTGATTTTTGGTTTTGTTAACGTATTCTACTCGTATATTTTGGTCCTGATAGTTTCCCTTGAAGTCCCTGGAAGGAACTCCTAGTGATTTAAACCGTGTTGGATCAATCTCAGTAAGCAACGACTGTTGGGATGTGGTAATGAAGAAACTGGCACTTTAAACTTCCTTTGAAAGGAAGTGTTGTGTTAGAATGAATAATGAAGCACCCTGTAATTCTTGTAGTAGATGTAATATTCGTTATAAAAATAATGCATGCTTCATCTTAACTACCCAAATATGAAATCGAAAGGTTTGCTGTTCTTCCCCTTGTTAGCATCCCACTTACATCTAAGTGTTTATCATTTGCCCAGAAAAATGTTTTATTTTCCACAATGTTGAGATGATAGTTGTGAGGATGTGAAATTGTTTTGGGGTGGGGTTTTTGTTGCTGTTTTCTAAAATATATCTTTCTGACCTAGTAGTAAACTCTTGTGATAATTACTGCTAAGTATGGGTAAGAGCATAACTGCATACATCTTGCTTGAATCTTACTGATGTCCTTGTCTCAGTGATATTTTGTAGTAGATTCCTAAATACTTAGTGTAGAACATTGCTGTTGTTATCTTTAAGAATGAGGTTTTTTCATTTAATGAGGTTTTCCTTACCCTTATATCATAAGAAAATGTCAAATTATTGTTTCCACAAATTGTTGCTTTATCATGTTTTTAATGTTATGTCTCCAGTATTGTGCCTCTTGCTTGTGACTCATCTATTCACTTTTATCCTTCTTCTGTTTCTGCCACATCCTTTTCAGCAGTATTATAATTTCTTCTGAGTTTACTTATAATGTTTCTTTATTCTAAAGGGATCCCATTGGCTTCATGTGATTTAGATTTTTTTTTTTTAAGTTGAAAATCCTTTAGACTAATGTGTCTGTCTTGACAGAACACATTCTCGAATGCATAGGGCAAACAGGATCCATCTACATTACATGCTGTAAAATTTTGAGAGAGGAGCAGGCTTCTTTGACATCTTTGTCTGAGTAGCAAATGGTAGAGTCTGCCTTGTAAGATACATTGTGATTTAAACTTTACATGAAGGAGAACCACAGAATTGGAAGAAAACTATTTCCCTTTTTATGGAGATGCCATTATTTTCTGTAAAGTGTATTTGAGAGAGATATGTCTTAACTATTCAGACATGTAGATAGGCAGACAGACAACTCATGACAGCTGCAGAAATATCTAACTCTCTTTAAAATACTTTTTAAAACCCATTTGTCTTTCTTGCCCCATGTAGAGATCTTTCAGAAAATATATCACTGCTGATTTTGTTGATGGTATTATACCTAAGAAGCAGAAAACAATACAAAAATCTTCAGTGTATCAAATGGAAACAGATGTTTAATAAAATATAATGAAATTTATTCACCTGTTCATGTGAGTGTTGCACATGTTTGATGGGTATAACTATTTATTGAACAGCTTGCCCATGTGTTGCCTAACAGTGGATTAAATTCTAGTAAGTCTGCTTAAGTAGCTCATGAATATGACATTCAGTCTATTTACACCTTTCCAACTGGGTGAAATGTCAAAAAGATGTATTTTTCTAATATAAGTACCTCAATTCTTTTTGACATTATTTTCTGTAGCTCATTTTATATGCATATCTTTCTTGTATATTATCATCATGATGGTATTAATTTGGATGTGCAAATTAGCTCTTCATGATGTTGTCATGTCAGCATCTGGATTCAGGATGTGCTGTTTCATAAGCATCACATTCTATTGCGTTTCATCAGAGAGTCCCCCTTTCCTAATCTAATTATTCATAAGGAACCTTGGGGATTGTGCTAATGGGCATCTGAAGCTATAAAGAGTAATGAACGTGGTTGTGTTACTGCTATGCAATTAAGTGTATATAGAATACCATTCCTATAATTAAATTCAGAATTTTTACCACTCTTTTTTCTCCTTTGTAGTACATTAATTATTTCTCTGAAGTTAAAAACAATACTAATGGAGTTTAGGAGATTTTTACGAGAGTTGTAGCATTTACAGGCACAAGTTGATTTTGGGTTTTATTTTTAAAGGCTTTGGCAAATAACTAGCCAGTTGCACAGAATTGTCTTAATGGATTTTTCATGTTTATGTGAAAAGATGGAGGGTGTTTCTGATGGAGGCAGAATTGGAAGTGCTGGGAAACAGGGTGGAGGGGTGCTGTGTGTTTCTTGTTTAATATTACGTCCATTGGTTTGTGTGTGGGGGGTACACTTTAAGCTGCTGCTGATAACGTGTATCATCAGTCACTGCAATTTTTAAGTTCAGCATGACCTTTGGTCTGGGTTCAGTTTTCTGTCTTTGTTCATTTGGAGTAAGTGTTTTGATGAATGAAGATAAAGTATATAGATCAACTAGTCAATATGTTGTCCGCTAATAATTCCATATTAATAAGTGCTGATGGTTAGTATCTTTAAGGTCTACTGACAATCTGATTGAAATCAATGGCAGTTTTGCCTCATTTAGTTCAATGGGAACAAGAATGAGTCTTTAACCAGCAGAAAATTATAAATACCAATCGCTGTTCATGTGTCATTCAGTATGAACAAGGGTTTCTGTGGTGCTGTCAGGCTGAAAAAAATCCTTTTCTTTTTTGATAACAAAGCTGCATTTAGCTGAAGTAATCCCTAGGTAGCCTGTTAGAGGTGTTCCAGCTTTGTTATTCCCAACAATACAGAATGTGGCCACTCGCTGATTCTACTTAAGTAGGTAGTTGCTACTGCTCAAAATAGCTTCAGAGACTGCTGTGCTGCTGCAGTTCTGCTGCAGACATGCTGCATTAGCCTAGTTATCTTGAATTTTCATGTGAAATTCAGACTTTATTTTAATGCTGTGGAGTCCATTGTATTAAACACGTCGTGCAGTGCCTTCTTCCAGAACACCAGTGACAACCATGATGTTCTGTGGCAATGAAGGGGATTGGGAAAGCATCCTCCATCTTTGATTACACAGAGCCGATTGCAAACTCGTCTTATATTCTGGACTGCCTTAACTGTAAAAATCCCACTATCATTTAAAAATTGCTAATCTGTGTAGTAGCCTACTACAAAATGGAGTGGTTGCTTCATAAAACAGCTCTTCCCCGATATCCTCTTAGTTTCTCTCCAGGTACCCACCAGCAGAAATGAGCTGTGAAGTTTGAATGAGAGTTTAATAGGTCCAGGTCCTGTCTGACCAAATGACAGAATGTCAGAGGGGGACTGACAGTCTCTCTCTAAGCATCACTATAAAAGCAAAAGGAGAGAAGAAAGAGGGGGAAAGTGCTCTGAAAGCCAGGTCTCTTGGGTAGATTTCCAGATTGCTTAGGGCTTTAAAGGTCAAGCCCAACACCTTAGGTTAGTAACTCCTTAATTACTAGGAGACAACCTTCAGAGCACAGGAATAGCATGCTTTTGGCAGTACTCAGCAAGTGTCTGCACACTACACTAGTTCATACCTTAAAATATTCTTGAAGTACAGCAGTATATTGGTAGGTCATTTATCTACCCTTACCCTTACAAGTTTTGTCTCCAAGATAACAAGTTATATTCATCTTACTATCTGTACAAAATATTCGTGGTGCTTGTTCATATCAGTGATCTACAAAGTCAGGTGAACGCCCCCAGATTTTGTACTGTGATTAAGAATTCTGATGCAATGACCAGCAAATTTTCTAGCTGTTTCCTGTAGCTGACCATTGCTGTTCCCATTTGCTCTTGCATAAAAGTCGGCGTTGCTTTCATCTACCTTTTGAGCATATTCTGAGTTAACAGACATGTCTCAAAATCAGTAAATCAGAAAAGAAAACCTTTGGTCCATTCAAACAACCTTTTTTGGTTGGTTTTCATTTTACAGTGGTGAATTTTGTATTTTTATCTGGTAATTTGTGTTTTTCCACATTATTTTGGTTTTCTTTGATTACAGGGTAAAATCCTTAATTCTCTGCAGTGATGTATTAAATAGTGACAAGTTGAAGTAACATTCTCATTGGCCATAGGTTGCTTCCTACTCCCCATTTTGCATATTTGTGTTTTTCTATGTAAATATGAAAATAATTGTTTAGAACAATAAAATATCTTATTTTGTATTTCTGTCTAGCATGTACATATCTTCACTCATCCAACTAATCTTGGTCAATGGGTGGTATTTCTGGATATTCACCTAAAAACTTAGAAAAAGAAAGCCTCTGCTTATACCTGAGTTGTAGTTAGCCATTGCTTTGTTAGGCTTGACTCCTAATAATATTCTTTTGTTCTTGCATTTTATGTAGAAATTATTAGTTTAATGATCCTTACGTTTAATTTAGTGCAAATCAGATATGGAATAGTTTGCTGCCTATTTTTCATTGTCAGTTCAGTTTGTCTCCTTTTAAAGCCAATTTCCACACACAAGTTCAAATCCCTTAGATCAAGAATATGCTCATTTACAAAGATTATAATTGATTTTTTGGCCCTGTTTTTAATACTTTGCACTGTAAATGACATCCCAGTGGAGAATAATCATCATACAGATGTTTGAGAGCTCCTTCCTGCCGAGTATGGTAATTGAAGTCTATAAAGTGTCATCAGACTGCACATTGTTTCTAATTAGTACAAGGCAGTTTCTCTTAGCTTTGTATAGTTTTACTGGCCTCTCGCCTTCATTATTTTACCAGCTGGCTATTAAATCTTGTCAGTTACTTAAACAGAGGAAAAGCATGAGATTTTTCTGGGTGGTTCATAGCTTTCCTTTACCAAAACTACCAGGTTTTGTATGGATTGATGCTGACTTTCTGAGCCGTCAGCGTGCTTTTAGCTCCAGCTGGCCAGGTACTAACTACATTGACATCTTTTGAAAGGCTCTTGATCTCATGTCATCAGGAGAAACATTAGTGCAACAATAGATTTCTCTCCTCATAATAGGGCCTTTATCATAATGATTCTCACTTGTCCGTTTTCTGAAAAAGGAACTTTTTAGTGGCTGCTTGATGGTTGGACGTTTATGGCAGACAGTTTCCCAGGGTATACTTGGAACAATCAACATGGGACGGAAGTGGGCAGATAAAAGAATTTCTTCTATTGAAAGAAGCCCAAAGATCTGTGCAAAATAATTGGGGAAAAGGAGCCTGTTTCAGCTTCCCTATGTGAGTGTACGCTGGTACAGGTCAAATCCTGAGGTCCTTATTGAGGGCTGGATTGTACCTCCAAAGCTGCACCTCCCTCTGCTAGGTTAGTTTAGCCTACAGTGATGTCCCTGTATTTCCTCATGTCTTGCTGCAAGCTCTTTTTGCCTTTAACCTGAGAGAGGCAGTGGTAAAGAATTTGCAGGCCCCGGCTGCTTTCTTCAGGCATCTGTCTAAACATATGGAAGACTAAAAGAAGAGCAAGCTCCCTTTGTGGTAAGACTCTGAGGCAGGACCCTGATGATTTTCAATATATTTTTTTTTTTTCTAATTAAGGTGAAATTTGTATTTCTCCCTTACAAGTGGTGAATGTCTTCTCTGAATATTCAGGTAGCACATCCAAAATTTGTCATGATTCTTTGCACACACAGTTTCTTGTTGATTCCAATTGAATTACACTCCAATAATGTAGAAGTTCACATGTTGCTTAGAAATTGAGATGGTTCAAGAACACCTACGTGAACAGCTAACAGACAATAATTTTCTGCAAAGTTTCTATGTTTGGGAAGAAAACAATACACGACAGCTATGAAGTGGAGAAGGCTTGTAATGTAAGTAATTACAGAACTCCTCCTCACTGGTTTCAGTGGAAAGTATACTTACTGTATTAAATATATTGTTAGTACTATTGCTTCACACTGAATCCTCCAGTTAGTGCAAAGCATGTGTAGAAGCAAACCTCTTTCTCACATGAATTAGCTGCTAATTGTGCAAGCTCACACAAAGCAGTTGAACTAAAACTAAGCATGTGTTTCATCTGAGGTGATGCTCGTAGCCAAGTGCAGCGGCATGTTTCTTTCTGAAGTAAAAAGACTTTGCTACCTTGCTGGTAAGTGTTGCATCACTTAGGGATAACAACATGAAATAAAAATATTGTTGTAGTGAGCCAGTTTCTTCCAGGGTTAAGAAATGGTGTCCTGGTCTGCATTTGTCCCCTTCCCTGTAGTGTAAGGTCTCATGGCAACAACAAGCTGGTGCCAGGCCTGGGAAACGAGATGTCTCTCTCCACTCAACCAGCCTTTGGCAAATTTTCCAGCATCTACTCTGTGGTTCTGACTTGGGTAAAACTTTCCCCTTATCATGGTCCTCTGAACAGCTAACCAGTGTGTTTCTTTACTGTCTTGCCTCAGAGAAACCTGTCAACACCTTTTCTCTTCATTCTGTATTTAATGGATATGTCAACATTGCCTAATGGAGGATGGTGAAAAGGTGTGTTCTGTAGTTAGCTCTGAAGGTGGTGGTGTGTCCTGACAGCAGTGATGTCTCAGGCACAGCATCGTGCTGATGTTGTTATGTTGGCTCTGATGCCAATTCAGTCAGTGCTAGCTCAGATATTCCTCTGCAGTGCTCTTCTGCAATGCATAAATGCACCCTCATGCAAACAGAAATTCAGAAGCATCTCAACTACATATCCATCATTTATAATTACAGTGGGATTAAAATAGACTTGAGGCTGCAGTTGGCCTTATGCCTCAGAACTGTTGTATTGCAGGAAAGGCTGCTCTGCTTGGAGAGCACAGGAATAATTACCGTGGACTGTGTTTTAACAGCCAGCAATGTATGTAAGGCACAGCTTCAAGGGTATTGGGAGGGGGTTGGGAGCCTTGCACTTTTTTCAAGGGCTTAGATGTCTAAATGTTATCTGTGTGGGCTGCAAATTAGCAGCTCTCAAACTATGACTCTAGGAGGCATGGCCTTGGGGAAGGTGCCTGCAGATTTGTAGCCATCACCATATGCTTTGAAGCCC
>VZZY01009356.1:98306-162084 GCA_013400335.1 Eurystomus gularis
GGGGAGGCTTCTAAGAAAATTTCTCTATCTTTATAGGGGAGACAGAAATCTAACATACTGATATTTGTTTTTCCAAACGATTTTTTTTTAACTTTTCAGCTTTAGCAATATGCTGGCAGAAGCTATATTTTTCATTTAACCTTCTGATGATGAAGGAATGATTGTGTTTAGTGTTACAGGCTTGAAGCTTTGAAGTCTATATTCCCCAGTTGTGAATGCAGTGGGAAAGGTCTGAGTTGCCACTTGCAATATTGTATTCTTAGACTGGAAAGAGCTTTCAAGGCTGTTTGATGTAACTAATGGGTTACCTGAGTGCTGCTACATTCCTCAGTGTAGGAAGAAAACCTGAAATTGCCCAACCAGCAAACAATTGCTGTTGTGGACACTGTCTGTAGCAGTTGTAATATATGCTGATCTAGTCCTGTTATGTAATTTATGTCCTTTGGGAATATCCCAAAAGAGGGATGTTTATTTCCTGAGGCTGTAATCAGTGTTTGAAGTTTCTTTATCAGACACAGACTGGGGAAAGGTGCATTGATTTTTAATACCTTCCGTTCTTTATTTTTTTAATGAGTAATTATTGAAATATGACTAAATTGAGGGCAAATTTATCATTGGGTTTTGCATACTCCATCTGTCTAGAACTCTATCTTTCAGGGCCGAACGTTCCAGGAGTTTCTGTAGTTCCTGACATAATAGGGTGATTTAGCATGTTTTTCATTTTAAGCACATGAGTAATCCCATCTTTCCTCACATTTATTTAGTTGTAGATTTTTATATATATATATAAATAAATTAGCCTTTCATTAACTGAATCTTATGAGATGAACTTTTAGACCAATGTAAAGTTGTGTAAGACAATACTACATTTTAATATTATTTCCACACATATAAAACTTTAAAGTGGTAGGGTCGATAGCGAAGCTGATACAGAACAGTTGTCCTCTTGATTTTTAGATCAGCTTAGGAGCAGCCTTTGATGTTGTATCAGTAGCAGCAGCCCACGTTAACAGCAAGGAATCTGATTTTTGGGTCTTGAGATCATTATATAAACTTACTGCTTGATGCAAGCAAGAACTAATTGCATGATCTTTGTACTTGGTTTTAGTTTACACGGTTAAGCCAGCCATGCTACCTGGATAATTCTGGAAGGTCACGAAAACTGATTTCAAAGGATGCTTAGAATGGATCTAATAAATTCTGATGTGCGTGATCTTTATCAAAGAAGTATTAGGCACTCCCAGAAGTCCCACAGTCACACTATCTTGTGACAGACCCAGAGGCAAATTCAGAGTTGTCAACTGAATTGCCTTTGGAGCCTGCCAAGCAAACAGATGCTAATGTTAGATGAGCATCTACACAGCTTGGCGTCAGCTCCCTTGACAGCCAACAAGCCGGGTGTGTGACCTTAGCTTGCTGGTCCACTGCTGGGAGTCGCAGAAGAGATGTCCAGTTCTGTCTAAGTAAGAGCTGTATGTTGCTTGCAGTATTTGGATATGGTTGATTTGGATCCTGTAGTCAGTGTCCGATCAGTAGATTTAAACACTGCAGTCCACCCTTGTGCAAATGTGGTTTGTTTCCCTGTGTTAGTTCTACAGGCTCCAGAGGAGCCCCTTGTACTCTGGGAACTCCCCACCTCTACCAGTTGTAACAGAAAACTGTAATATAGTTTGACATAACAGAGTGTGAGCATTGTTGGTCTATGTGCTTCCAATGAGTTGCAGTCACTAAGTAACTCCCCGAGTAAACTGAATGTTTAGGAGCTCTGTGACCAGCTGGCACAGAGGGGGTTGTGCCTCTGAGGGTGATGTTACACCAGTTCCAAAAATGGTGGCTGTGTACGTGCTACCTGTTGAGAAATGTCCGCAGCTTGTGATAACCCCTGAGCCATGCCTGAAATGGTGTTTGGGGGAGAGCAATTCCTCACAGCCCAAAGCCTGTCAAGGTCCACTCTTAGCAATTTAACAGTATGAATCATAGCTCTACAACACCCAAGAATGTCCTGGAGCTCTCCTTCATTTACTAGCACAGTTAGGGTGTTGTGTCTCTGCTTTCCATATCATCACTCTGTGCTTGAAGACTCTGGCTCTAGTCCAGCTCCTATCTCCAGCCCTTCACGATTTTTAAGATTATATCCCCCTCACTTCACCCAAAAGCCTCCTCACTGAGGCTTTTTCTTCCTTGGTGCGTATTATTGGAGGCTTTGTTTGTTAGGGCTCCATCAGTATATTCATTTACCAACATGCATACTCATTTGAACTGAACACAGGAACATTTAAGTCTCTAGACAAGTGATTAAGAGCTTTATTAAATAGAAATGTTTTGCTGAGCCACAGCCTGGATTATCTGTCCCTTAGTATGTGTATAATCAAAACTGCTTCTCTGATCTTGGATAAAAACTCTGGAGCATCTGTTTCATTTTTTCCTTTGTGCGAAACAGGAATGCTAACATTTCCTTACTGACTTCCTTGGGTTGCTGGGGGCTTAATGCCCGGAAAGTGCTTTGAACATGAGAAGTGCTGACAGAATTACTGAGAATTTTGCTTCTGGAATTTAATTGCTCAGTTAAGGGAAAAAAAAGAAAAGTAGTTCAGAACCAGCTGGCAGTGAAATTCTATGGAAGTTTGTGCGTAATACATGAGAAATAACACTCATATTAAGTCTGGTTATTCAGGATGGTATATTAAATTTTGGATGACTTTTCATTACTCTTTTATATGTTTTAAATTAATGATTTTCCTTTAAAATTCTAAATATGGGTGGGATTTTTTTTGTCCTTGTTTTATAATAGCCTTTTAACAAAATTTAATGTTTATTGTAGATCATGGCACAAGCATAATCACTTCTGACAGCAAAAGTAAAATCAGTATATTTTCATAATTTGTACAGTTTCATTTTTTGGCATTTGTTTACTCCAAACTGAGGGGTGAGGTTCAAGATCTTTCCATGCTCTCAATAAAACCCGGTTGCCTAGCACCTCTGACACTTGGCAGCTCTACTTCTAATCTGTCTTTTGCTGGCTGTGTAGCTCCTCAGTGGGAAGGAACAGGGAGCTGAGCAGAAGCTCCCAGCTCAGACAGGCTGCCTGCTGCGAGTACTGGTTTAAACCCCGCTCTGGAAATTGTAAATACATACTGTGATGCCCATGGTGATTTTTTCCTTTTTGCCCTTCAGTGTTGGTTGGTGAGAGGAGTGGACTGGCACGTTTCCTCATTGTGCTAAGGTTTATAAAGTGGGGTGGTTCAAGCCTGTTGCTGACTCCTTAGCTTAGATGACTGTCTCATCTGAAAGCAAACACAGAAAGAAAGAAATGTCCGGCTGCATTTTTTTGTCTTTGTTTTGTTTTGGGTTTGGTTGGGGGTTTTGTTGTTGTTGTTGTTGGTTTTCCCTGTTGTTTTTGGTTTGTTTTGTTTTACTTTGTTTGTTTTTCCAGGAATCTCAGAAGAGTAAATTACTAGCATGTGTAACATAGTGTAAGCTATGAAGAAGCTTTTCAGGAATGTGAAGTTTAGAAGTTTTCTGTACATATATTGTCCCCCTGTACTCAGCACTGATGAGGCCACACCTTGAGTGCTGTGCTCAGTTTTGGGCACTGCAGTATAAGAGAGACACTGAGGTGCTGGAGTGGGTCCAGAGAAGGACAACGAAGCTGGTGAGGGGTCTGGAGAACATGTCTTATGAGGAGCAGCTGAGAGAACCAGGATTGTTTAGCCTGGAGAAAAGGAGGCTGAGGGGAGACCTTCTTGCTCTTTACAAATACCTGAAAGGAAGTTGTAGAGAGGTGGGTACGGGTCTCTTCTCACAAGTAAGAAGTGATAGGACAAGAGGAAATGGCCTCAAAGTTGCACCAGGGGAGGTCTAGGTTGGATGTTAGGAAAATTTTTTTCACTAAAAGGGTTGTCAAGCCCTGGAACGGGCTGCCCAGGGAGTGGTTGAATCACCATCCTTGGTTGTGTTTAAAATCCACGTAGATGTGGTGCTGAGGGACATGGTTTAACAGCAGACTTGGTAGAGTAGGATTATGATCTGAAAGGTCTTTTCCAACCTAAATGATTCTGTGATATCTTTATGCCAAAATAGCGATCAATCTGCAGCGTTTTCTTAGTTTTTAGTATTGTTTGTAAGTATAGCTCTGAGCACTGTTACCGAACAGCTTAGATTTACTGAAGGGGAAAGGCTTTCTAGTGAGTTTTCCAGTTTGTTCAGGTCGAACAGGATGGAGGGATCAGTGCTTCCCAGGCTTAGCTGCTTTGGACATCCCCAGTGGCAGAGGTACTTGCTGGAAGCAGGGCTGGAGTCAGCCCCTGCCTTGGCTGTTGGTGTACAGGGAGGGGTGCCGGTCTCACGGCACAGAGGGGCTGCTTGGTTGCTGGACGTGATGCAGTACCACTACTTGGGAACCTCTAAATAGGTATGAAGAGGAATCATAGCAAGCTTTGTACCAGTCCATTCAGTATTTCAGATTATGAAGGCACAAAGCAGTGCACTTTATGACTTGAGCAAGGATAACAGTAATGTTAATTAGGTATTCTGCAGAACTTACAACTGAAGCTTTGCAATGTCACCTTGAGCATGAAGAAACTGAAGTGCATGTTAACTGTAGCCAAGATTTTGTGAAAAGTGTCCTAATTTTCAGCTACACCACATGTGACAAATGTTCCTTGACCTTATTTACTATTGAAGTAGTGGAAACTTTCCATTTTCCTTTTCCATTTCCCTCAATGGGCAGAAGGTCAAGTCTCTTGGGCCTCTTTTCCTGGAGGCCTTGTACTCTGCAGGAGGGAGATGGGTGCCAGAACCTCTGAAATAAGGGCTGTGAGCTTTCAAACTAGGCATAATAGGGGGAGGGGGGACAGTTTTTGAAAAACAATCTCAGTGACTTGTATTCAGTATGATGTGGTTTTTAGTACAGAACACAGAACCTAGAAAATCTATTTTACATATTTGTCCTGCAGGCAAAAAAAAAAAAAATCACATTGACTGTGCTCCAATAGTTGGATGATTTTCTAATTTCAGAAATACAGCTAGAAGTTAGCATGTGATTAGAAAGCTATTGAGAATGTTTTCTAAGCTCTTAAAATAGATACAAACAAAAATATTGGAGAAAAAAAACCAACTCTATTGCAGCTTGAGGCTAGAAGCAATAAATCCCAGTAGCCATAGGTGTTTGTAGAGTGGGAACAAATTTTGGATATGGTTTTTAGATTCTATTTCAAGTAAATTCTCTCTTTGAGGGAACCTGCATTCAAATGTTCTGAATGGAAAGGTGATTTCCTTCGTCCCTGAGGATATAGGAATGCATGGGCCTGTAAAACTCAGCAGTATCATGGTGGTCTTAAGTTGAATCAGGGCTGTTGTGGGCCACCGAGGTGTGTCTGTCTAGAATTTCTAAGATGCAGAAGGCTGAGATTAAAAATGGAAAAAAATATTTGTTCGGTGATTGGCAGGATTTAAGGTTAGGAAATCTGTTACTTACTCTTTTTTTTTTTTACTGTTATTTACTACCATCCTCAGCTGAAGTGTTCTTGATTCAAGCAGCCCTTCTAGAGCTTTTCAACATTTGACCCTGTGGGTTTTGATTTCATATCAGGAAGAGACTGTTACACTCAGGAAGAAAGGTGATATTTAGCCCAATAAAATTCCTTGTTCTTGCTTGACAGGATTCAATGGGCTGTTTGGATTTTGCCCCTGTTATATTTGTCCTCGCTAGCAATGCAGCTAGGCAAGGTGTCAGTTAGCAGAACAGCTACATGAAGCATAGTGGAAACACATCTCTGGATTTCATTCTGTTACTGATTGATCACCTTGTTTCACTGATCCCTGAAGCACTTACACTATTAGCATCTATGTTCAGTGTTTTCTTTGATTACAATCAGCTTCCTGTTGTGTTTTGCATTGCTCCTACAGCTAACATGGAGCAAACAAACACTTACCATTTCACAGCACAAACTCCATCAGGTTTTTAAGCAAGAAAAAAAGGGTGACAGATAACCCCGGGGCAAAGGGGCAGACAGGTCCTTCATTTCAAACTCTTTTCTTAGCTTCTGCTGTGGCATTTCCTTGTGCTCTTTTATACTTTCTCAAGGTCTCGTGTGTGCTTATGCTCTCTCACGGACACCTCTTTTGTTCCCTCCCTCACGCTCTTTGTCTTTTTCACATGTCCGCACACTCTCTCTCGCACCATCTCATGCATCCTTGTTCTCTCTTTCTCTCTCACCTGTCCTTCTCCTCTGGCCACCCAACTGTGTACTGGCTTGTATCCTACATTGTTTTGGTAACTTAGAGTTAGTAGTCAGGTAGTTTATGTGTAGGACAATAAAATATCTTCTCTACCAGCAAAGAGTTGGCTTTCTGGTGTGTTGGCTTTTAGCATTCAGTTTCTGACCAGCCAAGGTGGGATGTGTGAGATTTTGCATTGTGTTCACTTGGATTTTGAGGGGTGGTTCCAATGTCAAACAATCCCTGGATCCAAAATGGTGAATAATATTGCTGTGTATACCTCTGAGGTTTTGCATACCTTGTTTTCTAGCTGCTTGAGGAAACCTTTGAAACTTCAGCTTAAAAAACAAGGTAGCAGGCTTTTCCTTTCCATCCATTGTTTTATTCCTTTTTTTTTTTTCTTTGTCCAAGTCTAAACTAAATGCTGACAACACAGCTTGCTGTAGTGGCATTCCCTTCACACGAGATACTGTAATGCTGCTCCTCTTTCATCTACCATTTGTCCTTTTGTTTTATGGCTCTCTTTGTTGCAAGCCTCTTTGTTGTTTCTTCCAGATTATGCTCCTCAGGGACTTTGGTATCAGTATGACTGAACATTGCTTGCAGCCATGCCAGACTGAGCTGTGATCTTATTGGATTTCACAAACCAAGGTTAGGCCAGGTCAGAACTTGGTTGGAATAACGTAGACTACAAGATTGCCTGCTAGCCACTGGGAACATGCACAACAAAAAGCTGACCTAGATGCTGATTCTGTCAGCTCAGGCTGATGGTGTTGCCTTGCCAATTGTGCTGGTGTGATATACGGAACAAGTTCTGGCTGGTAGGATTTCACAGCTTTTTTTAAGAAAAGTACTGATGGTAATTCCGGTGTTCTGGCCCATTCCAAATCCTTCAATTCTCTATCAGGATTACATTGCAATTGAACAGAATATTATATTCCCTGATCTTTTCCCTGTACCATTGTGTGATGTTGTTTGCCCTCAAAACTCGCTATGGCTGTCCAAAAAGCTGCATTTCTGTGCTGGGTGGAATAGTATTGACTTTTTCTAGCTTTCCTGCTTTTCTGAAGCAAAATAAACTATACCAAGGCCTTCAAATGAAAGACCTCAGAATGGTACAAATTATTAGTAAAAGTAACATGCAGAAAACGATAGTTGAGCTTTTCTTAGAATTACTTGAGTTTTCTGATGGAAAGACTGTATGAAGATGAGGAAGTACATTCAGACTTTGCTTCCCTGAGTGCATTCAAGGTGGAAAAGGGCATGCAATTACTCTAGAGTGCCCCAAAATCATGCAAAGCTTTATTAAAGGCTAGAATTAATTTGGGCTACGTGTAGCAACCTTTGTTTCATCCCACTGCATACTGGGCCTGAGGGAGGATGCTGGAGAGTTCATTTGCCTGCATCCATGCTGGAACTCATGAAGCTGAGGGAAGAGCTGTGCCATCAGGTAGAGTTGTCTTGATGTGCACAGATGTACATTGATAGACTTAGATTTATCAGAAAAGTGGAATATATCTAGGTTATCAGCAGCTGTGGAGTTCAAAATAGCCATTAAGCACATTTAAAAAGCATAAATTGTAAAGCTGCAGAGGAGTTGGTTAATGAGGTACAAAAGGGCAGACGTGACCAAGAGTCAGGGAATTAAATACTTCAGCATGGATCAGGAAAAACGTCTGGTTAGTTTAAGCTGTAGAGTAATGTGATGTCTGTCTGTGAATATGTAAAATCTTTCTTTGGAATGAAGTCTGTAATGTGTTGTACCTGCTGGAACAATTTGCTGTGGCAGGATGAGAAACAGATGAGAAGGTCTGTATCCCCCTAGAGTATTTCCATCTTTCAAAGGTTTTTGATTTGCTTTTTTCAGTCAGCATCTATATTTTGAGTGTCCAAATTGTCCTTTTTAACTGAGAGAAAACATGAGCACTGTGACTTCTAAATGCAAATTTATATGCATTTCTGCATAGGCAAATGGGTGAATTTTAAAATGGAGTAGGAAGATTAATATTGGAGCAAAGTTGAGATTTGCAATCTGATTGGAAACATTTGCCTGTTGACATTTAGGTTACCCATAATTGTTCTTAATAGGTAAATTATCTTTGTCTCTGATAATCCGAGTTGTTAGTGCAAAGCATGGCACTGCCAGCAGAGATATGGGAGGTGTAGTGCAGAAGGCTGGAAGGAATCTTTCATCTCTGCCATCCCTTGCCAAGGGCTTACTGTACATGCAAATTCATCAGCTCTTCCATTGTAGAGCATTTATATATCCTGGAGAGAGTGAAATCTGGTAGTTAATTGTTCTGTACGCTCAGGAGGCCGTTCTCCAATGGAAAAATCTGCAGGATGGGACAGCAGTGGGTGATGTTGCTACAGCATTAATAAATATGTAGGGGAATGTTCTGCAGAAGGGTATGTAGAGCTTTGTTGATTGATTCTGTTCTTACCTCCTCTGTCTTAGGAAAAGCCAGCCTGGCTAATATTTTATATGGAAACAGCATGACTAATGTTTGCCTGCTGAACAGAGATGCTGGATAAGATTTTTTTTTTTTTGCTGTTGTTTTCAGCTGTTATTTACGGGATCAATAAAAGTGATTTTCCAATTCAAGGGTAATTTTTTTTCCAACAAGCTGCATAGCCTCTAAGGTCAGAATATTGGATCTGCTTTTTTTCAGAACAAGTTAATTTAAAAATGATAGGTAATTTCCAGTTCAGAATTAGTTTTTCTAATAGAAAGGAGGGATGCATCTGAAAGAAACACCTTGTGGGGGAGAGAATTTTGTCTAAGAACAACATCATTACACGGTGCCCACAGATACTTAATATTTTAGCTGCTTTTCTTTACACAATAATCACTTAACTGGACACAATATTTTAATGACAAATGCAATATAATAACAAAATGCAGAGCTGTTTTTTTATAACCCTGGTTCAGTTACTGTTGAAATCCACCTGTTGAGAAAATCACGTATACATTATACATGCATGCGTACACACACAAATACACACATATTTTAATAGATATTACATTCTTCCCTTCTGCATTTACCCTTCTCCCCATTGCAAACTTAAGAATCTCCATTCTAAAAGGACTGTTGGTATGAGACTTCTGCAGTTCTGCATGGATGGTTGGGGTAAGATACAGCTTTAAATAAGTCGGACCAAAAGTTCGTTAGATTTTTAGTTGGTTTTTTGTTTGTTTAGTTGTTTTGTTTGTTTAGTTGTTGTTTTAGTAGTTTTTTAGATCAAACTCAACCCATCCCAAGTCCCAGAGTGTCACCAACCATTAGCAGAGTGTCTCTACTCTTCCTGCACTCTAATAAGAGTAGGGCTTTTGAGGTTATTACCTCTAAAATACACATGTATTTTGTGTGGAAATCCACAGAAAATTAAATGCCATTAACTTTGAGGAACTTCGGGGTCAAACCCAAAATACTGTGTCATCATGTTCCATTTTTCTCAAAAGTCTACACGTTCATACATTTTATTCAGTAAAAAAGCAAAATGATGTATGCGCTTTGTGATCCCCCCTTCCTCCTTTATACATGTGGAGGAAAAAAGAGGAAAGTTTGTTGGGTTGGCTGGTTTTGTTGTTGGCTTTTTTAGACAGAACAATTTGATGGTGAAGTTTCTTTAAAAAAATTAAAAGATATTTTTCTTTACCGTGATTAGGGTAAAGTTTTCCTTTTTTAGATGATTTGTTTATAACATTCGAGTAAGAATCTGGCTTTTGGATGGCAGTGTTGCTGATGAGAGCTACTGGCAATAGAAGCTTTCTAGCACTCAACTGCTAGTTTATTAGAAGAATAATAGGAACAGATGTTTTCATTTCATAAAATGTATCAAGTAAATGGTACATCCACTTGTTATTTCAATTCCTTTGAATTCTAGTGAACTCATTTGGGGCTAGGTTTTCAAAAGAGCTTAGCCCAATGTCGCCTCATTGTTCTCGGTGTAAACTGATGGATGATGAGCCTGTTTGAAAACCACAGCTTTTTATGCCTGAAGGGGAGCTGCTAACTACTGACGCTTCTGAAAATCTGGCCCATGTTTCTGATGAGTGAATACTGATCATTATAGAGGATTCATACATGCAATCTCTGAGTAATACCCTGCATTTGTCTGTGATTGTATATATGATGGCTTCTTAATTTACTATTGCACTAGGCATTTTAATTTAAATTATGCTAATAGTATAGGATTAACCATGGATTATGATTCTAGCATTTACTATCATACAAACAGAAGAACCAGCTCTTCTGCTCCTACAGTCTCTCTCTCCCTTCTCATCCTGATGTATAGTAATTTGTACTCAAGACTGGCCTCAGGTTTTGATGAGGTTTCTTGTTTAAGCTGATGCAATTGCTTAGGGAAAGGGAGTTGTTGAAAATTAGAAAAAGAAGAGACTGGGATCTTTTTATCTTCTGATGACACATTTTTATGGTGCTGAAATGATTTATGAAAATGATGATTTGAATGGGCTATTGCCAACATTGCACAGTGAGCTGTTTTGATTTTGTCTTCATTCCTCTGTGGCAGGACAGGCTACATGTACTTTGCTTCTGCATTCTAGGCTCAAACATAGGTTTGAGAAAACTGGTGCTAGAGGGTTATATTAAAACCCTCGTAAAGAATAAGTAATACATGCAACAGGACTGGGATATTATGTTGGTCCTTGATAGAGGAAATAGCTGGAGGTCGATGCCGTTGCTATCTCCACTACCGAAAAAAGCTTTGTAGCAGCCTGTGGTTACTCTTCTTGAAGCAGAACCTCTCCAGAGATCTCCTTCACTCCCAAACTGCAGATGTGCTGGAAACACAGATTTGCCTTGTTATGTTTGCACTTGTTTCGTTGTGTAGCAACGGATGGTAATGGCATGCAGCCTGTTTCCATTAGTGACTTGCTGTTGAATTCATCTGTATTCCTTCAAATCCCTTATTTGTTGCATTTTTTTTTTTTGTGGAGTGCTTGATATTTCTAATGGCTTTGTGTTGTAACAGCAATCTAAAATTTGCCTTTTTTCTCTTTTTCCCTCCAGCTGATATTATTTCTACAGTTGAGTTCAACCACACTGGAGAACTGCTGGCTACTGGTGACAAGGGGGGTCGGGTTGTTATATTCCAAAGGGAACCTGAGGTATGTGAGTTACTAATGTAGCCCTTAATAGCTTGCTAAAACCTGGCTTTATTTTTAATACTTTAATTTGATCTAACTAACAAATTTGTTTATAATCTCAAGATTCAGTAAAACGGAATGTCACCTCTTTGGAGAGGAAGTGAAAGAGGGTAAGGATCTTTCACTCAGAAGTTTGCTGATCAAAACTAAAATGCTTTGAAGATCCAAAATTCTAAGATAAGAAAAAAGAAGGTTGTTTTGTTTTACTTCTACATTGGTTTAATAGCTTTTGCCTGTTTGATGGAACCATTTCATTTAAAATAATGCCTTTGTTTCACTTTTAAATGCAGGTCCATCTGCAGTGCCTTTTGTAGAAAGCTTTCCTGAATAACTGACACTTCATCAAAAATTCTGCCTTTTATTAAATGTTGATCCAATACTTACAGGAAATTTCATTCTTTTAGAAACTAATCTGTCAATATAATTTTTTTAATGAGAAATTAAATTATGTTTTCAATATTTCTATATTTATAAGGTTGCTTATACACCTTTCCTAACAGATAGAGATATATTGCTTTCATAAACCACATGTTTTTGTTGTTCTTATTCTCCACAGAGTAAAAATGAGCCTTACAATCAGGGGGAGTACAATGTTTACAGCACTTTCCAGAGCCATGAGCCTGAATTTGATTATTTGAAGAGCTTGGAGATAGAAGAAAAAATAAACAAGATCAAGTGGTTACCACAGCAAAATGCAGCTCACTCACTATTATCAACCAATGGTAAGATAGATAATAGTACATAGGACGTAGCAGCATTTTGCTCTTGCCTATTTTAGTGCCAACTGTATATATTTGTTCATTTTAATCTACTGCTTTAGTAATTTCCTCTTTCAGAGTTTACCAAGACTGTCATACTGACACTGGTATTTGTTATTTATGTATTTTATTCATAGTCATAGGGTTTTTCGTATTGACTATCTATAGACGTTTAGAGAGCTATCCATTTTTGCCATTAGCATGCAGTGCTATCCTGAAATAAATTTTGTGACAAAGGTATCACCTACTCAGCAGCTGTGTTTCACTGGGGATTCAGAATTTTGTCTGCTGTATTTGTCATAACTTTTATTCTTTGTAGATGTGTAAATGAGTGTAGGTGAGAGAGATGAATTTCTTTTTCTTTTCATTCATTATCATCAGAATGGTTTATTTAAGTTCTAAAGAGTTACACAAATCTTTGAAAGGCAGTAGGAATAATAATATGAAAGTGATACTGACTCATCTTTCTTACATGCTTTAGGCCTATTGAATAAAAAAATGCAGTATTAATTGCTAAGAGGAGATATGCAGATGTGGCACGGGGAAGAAACTGAGTGGAGCCTAACATGCACAGGTGTCATTTAGGAAACCTTTGCACACCCACAGCCTTTATTACTGCTGGTGATGCATGAGACAAAAACATCTGGTTTTAAGTCTTAGATCTCATTGTAATCAGAAAAGAATTTTTCTTGTATAAATTGGAGCATAATTGGGAATTGCTGATAGAAAAATAGCATAATCTCACCTTTGGGAATAGACAGTTTAGGGAAAAGTGATTACTTCTAGTTAAAATTTATGGCAATAAGTAACATTTACATTAATTCACAGTAGATAGCAAATTATTTTGCATTTTGTGGTCTGTTTTCCTTAAAATGGTATTTTGACATTGTGGGGGCACAGCTGCAATATTGGAAATGAAGCATAGCTGTTGCAGCTAGGTGATTTGTGCCATTTTAATGATTAGTCAGCTAATTCTGAAGTTTGGGAGTTTAGTTCTGCACTTCTCCCTTGCTTGAAATGTCCTACTTCAGATAACTTTAACTAAGAATGGCTTCTTTCAAGTATGTGATACAAAAGCAGATTATTGAAAGTAAATCTCTCCCTTTACATTTTAAAATTTGTTTTTGGGGAGCACACTTCAGGAATACAGCTGAGTCCTCAGACACCCTGCTTTTACAGTTGGCCTAACAGACCTTTATGTCAGTTTTCTGGTTGATATTAATATGGGAGGGGAGAAAGGAAGAAATAGTCTTAATGTTGCCCTGGGTTAACCCAGTTTCAGCTAACGCTGAGCAAGCCTAGGATCTGGCAAAATACTGTGGCCTCTGTTTTTCCCCCTTCTCAATTCTGGCGCATCCCGACAGACCTCTTCATGGTGAGGAGAAGAGACGCGATGCCACTGCCATCGCCTTTGGATTTTGGCTTTGAATTAGAAAACATTTCTGTGTGCCAAGGAGGATTCCTAGCTTCCTGACAGAGCAGAGTTTAAGTCTGAAAATTCACCTCTTGGCATACTCTTGAAGATAGTTTGAACTTTAGGATACAGAAGGCCCATGTTGAATTCCTCGCTGTCTCACAGAGTATCTGTGAGAAGTCATTGACAATGTATATCAACTCCATGCCTATAAAAAGGGATAATAGGATTTTCCCTAGCTTGTAGAGAATAAAGACGTTACCTGTCACACATGCTCATATTAAGCAGGTTGTAGAAATATTTTGAGTACTGGTTTGTATTTACTGCTTTTTAATGCAATTTTTTATATTTTGCCCTCTGGTAGTTATGGGTCTGATGCACAGTTTTTGATCAGAAAAATCAGAACTGCGAAACAGCATCTTTTCTTTCTGCAGGCACAGGTGGACAGTGCCCATTGAATTTGCTGGAAGGACCATCTCTCTGTAAGGGAACATGAGGAGAGAGTCCATCTAAATCTCATCCTCAATATATGAGACTTGACAGGCCTGCACCTGCCTAAATCTCTTTCTGTCCTTCTAAGGAGGGCTTTTGTCTGAGGCTGTTTGTGCACAGGTCACCTCTGTCACAGGGGATCTTGGTTCCTTTCCAGTTCACACATTACCAGCAAGTCATCAGCTAAGCTGTGATCACAGCATCTTAATGAATGAAGGCAGAAGGAAACCACCAAGGCTTTTGAATCCCACCGTGGATTTGCAGTACTTGCAGTTAGCAAATTTCTGGTTTGCACTGTAAACTGAACTGATTTTGTAGTATAATAATAAATTATTAGGATTCATTGGTATCTTTTGCACCAGAATATACTGGGGCCACTTTCAATGTAAGCTACATCGGGTAGATCAGAATTTGGCCCATACAGATCCTTTTATCTGAGGATTTCAGGCTACTTAGCAAACATTAATTAAGTGAGACTTCACAACACTCTTGAGACTGCGTGAATACTGAACGTCACAGAGATATTTCTATATTTGCAAAATATAAGCAAGCTTAGAATTTCTAGGGAGTTTTCAAAGTCCAGAGGCAGATTGAGGAGAAGACAACCAACACGTGATAGCCTTAACCACTAACAAAATAGTTTTCACCAGGAAAGGGATAGGTTTATCAATAGCAGTCAAGTCCAACAGTGGAAAATTGTTCATGTTTTTTCTTATAATTCATTTTACAATTGTTGTATCTATAATTTTTAGAATAGATAAGCAGCAATGCACTATTTACATGAAATAAAAATCCCAAGTGCATGACATGGCCTTATGTATTTTTAGTAATTAACATGACTGATACAAATGAAATTTATTGAATGTTTAAATGGAGCTTTTTAGTTGCCAATTGACCTAACCTCTTGTTCTGTAGATGATCAATTGTAATATTTCGTTTCTTGAAAATTAGCAATCAATACTGTTAGGAAATGCACAATAGTAAAAAGACTCAGAGTAGGGAGGGATTGATTTTGAAACCAAAAATGGTCAAAGTTAAAGGTGCTATAGAAATGCAGAGCGATTCATGTATTCATATACCCTGCCTTTAAAACTATTTGTACTAGCATTTGAAAGAAGTATTTGGATCAGCCACAGTGGGGAAAGAATTATGCTCTGCTACGTATTTGGGGAAAGGGGTAAAGGAAGAAAGTGGGATGAAATGATGCAGGAACTAAGGTTAATGAAAGCTGTGGTGGCAGCTGAAGCGCAGATGCTTTGGAAAGGCTTTGACTGCTCCATGAACAGATGAATGAAACAACTGTTAGAAGTTTGGGGACAGATTTTTTTCAGAAGAGCTGACATTGACATTTCAGCCTAGGTAGTGTTAGAGTTGACAGGTTGGGTGCATGAGCAGAGTGGGAGCGGACAGTCAACATTAGGGAAATCTATAGCTTCAGCTGCTACAAACACAAGGACAAACTCCATCTGAGGTGTTTGAAACTTCTAACAGTTATTTCTCAGCTGCTCCCTTAGGAGGGAGAAGCATCTCATTTTTCACACAGCCTTTCACTTGTTGGAGCTCCTGATGTCACACTGATATGCTGCTGCCCAGCTATCATTGGTCAGTCTGTCTACTCTATGCTCTTCTTGTGCTGTTTATAAGTAACCTGGCAAATGGGCTTTAATATCAAGGTTATTTCCATGCAAAGTCGAATTGTCAAACTGAGCATTGAATGGTTTTGGTCTGTTCCACCTGCAAACTGCCAAGTTGCATATGAGGAGCAGCATGTGCTGTACGTGGTCTGTCAGCTACCAAGAACCTCTTGACTTGGTTTGAAGGTATGGGATGTGCTTTATGAGTATTTTTTCTGTTGGCAACGTTTTCTGGCTGTGCAAAATTTCAGCACAAAACTTGTCTAAACCAAGGTGTAGAAACTTCTTTAAGGAATATATTTTGGAAGGTGGGAAACCACGTTCAGAATTCCTATGCTGACAGTTGCTTGTCTTTTCTTTTAAAGATAAAACAATCAAGTTATGGAAAATTACTGAAAGAGATAAGAGACCAGAGGGGTACAACTTAAAAGATGAAGAAGGAAAACTTAAAGATCTTTCTACAGTAACATCACTGCAGGTAAGCTGCTGTCTTTTTCAAAAATCCAGTTGTTTCTGTATGAAGAAGCTAGTCATGCCTGCCAACTCAGTAAAAGATTTAAATACGAATCTAACACTAAGCCTATATATTATTATTCTCATTAAAGTTTTAGCTGACTGATAACAGTCTTGAATCTGTCACACAGTTTCAGGTCACAAATGCATTATAATATAGTGACCAACAGAGATATGTTTAGAGAGTTTATGTCAGTTTTATTCTTCCTCATAAAATTTTCTCAGGGTGACTTAACATGCTTTCACACTGGATTCTTTAGTCTGGTGCATTCTACTTGTAATTAATATTAAACAGTGTTCTTGCCTCATTCAGAGCAACTGAGTTAAAGGCAGTACACCACATTTCAGTTTCATCTTTATTTCAGTAGTATGAAACAATTAGCTCTGATCTGAAGAGTGGGTTTTGCAGCAGTCTGTGCTTCAGTCAACGTGAGGTTCTGTGTTGCTGAGCAGATGCAGTCATGGAACTCATGTGGAAGCATATATGATAATGTAATAGATATTTGCTCTTAGACTTTGATGGCCGAATTTATTTCAGGTGTTTTGGCAAAGGAAGTGGCTAAAGCTTAGAACTGGAAGGCTATGTTGTATAAACACTAGCATTTATTTATTATTAAAAGCAACCAACCAAACCCCGCTTCCAAAACCAGCGGATATTGTCTATTGTGACAAAAGCCTCCAAAGTGTAGCGATGACTACATTAATGGAATATTTATCTATTCTGTATGATTAGGCAAACAAAATCATTCAAAATTGCTTATAGTCTGAGAATTCAAAGTGTTCCTTTAGTGTCAAGCCAAACTCAAAGCTTTAACTTCTCTGTGTTCCTACTTAAACTGTCCTGTGGATTGATGCATGATTGATTGTTTCTGATGCACGTTTAACAACATTGAATAGTCTCCCAGCTTTACAGTGTTTAATGCTTTACCAATAGAGAATAAATTGACAGTGTCTAGTTATTGAAGCATGACATTGAAGTGACACCCAGGGAAATAACAAGGGCGCAATGATGAGTGATAGACTGTGGTCCTGGCTTTTCAGGAGTACGTGTGTATGTACAGTATGTCAATGCACATGTTGGTTTTGTTTTCCAAGACTTTGTTGATTATGCTTTGCTGAGTTTGTAGCCTTTTCATGACTTTTTTGAGAGACATTGAGTAGCGTAAGAAATACTGTAACGGATTTAGAACAGCAAACTCTTTAGCAAAGGCAAGATACTAGGACTTCACTGCTTGTCAGAGCTAAAAGTTCCTGCACACGTGGGACAGTAGCTCCTGCTGTGGGACTGGCCTTTTCTATGGCAGCTGCCAGTGCCTCCCTTCCCACAGTCCCGGCTTTCCATTGCTCTGCCTGGCTCTCCATGGATCTCCTGTCTCTCCTTCTCTCCTTGGCAGGGATGGCCTTGCCCAGCAATTCATCCATGGGGAAATCCAGCCTGCATATACTGTTGAGAAGTTTTATAATGGCACAGTCTTTCAATGCTTACTCCCCATTTAAACTCTCATCATCCCAGCAAAAAATTATTTTAAATCTTACTCCCTTTCTGATTTGTGCTTTATTTTTTTGGCAGGTGCCTGTATTGAAACCTATGGATTTGATGGTAGAAGTCACTCCCCGGAGAATCTTTGCTAATGGTCATACCTATCATGTCAACTCAATATCTGTCAACAGTGACTGTGAGACATACATGTCAGCGGATGATCTCAGGATTAACCTCTGGCATTTAGCAATCACAGATAGGAGCTTCAGTATCCTTTATTGTGGTTCCTTACTTGGTGTTGATAGCGTTAGCGGGGCTTTTGAGAGCTGTTTTAACATATTTTTATGCAGATTTCAAAATATACCTTTACATATCAGAATCCCTGCAGTATTTATAACAGAAAATGCTCAGGTTTCATAAGACACAGCTAAGAGGTTGCAAAAGTTGGGGAATGTTATGTGAAAAATAAGTCTTTGGAGTTAGTTAATGGCAAGTGAATAGGAAACGGATGCCAGCTGGATTGTAACTATCCACCTGACTAGAATACTCTGTACTGTTATTTCCTGAAGACATTTCTCGCTGAGCTACTCACCTTGTTTTGCTGAAAGGTCAATCCTTACCCTGACTGTGCTAATCAGTACCCTGACTATTCTCCATCATCATGCTTCCCACAACCATAATGCCTGAGCTGTGCACAGTTTAGGGGTAGGGCTCAGCTGCTTTGTGTGAGTTGCTGTGTCTGTAATAACTGCCAGTCATTGCTGTAGCTTCCTGAAAGCTGTGTTGTGGGATCATTCGAGTCATCTGTGAGGCTGCCCCTTGCGCTGCAGCAAGGTGGCTTGGAGGAGGAGCAAAAGTAAATGTAGCCAAGAAAAGTGATTCACAGTGTTCTGCAGAACATAAAGGGACCAGTAGAAGAGAAATAGGTTATGTGACCAGCTCAGAATGTTGTTTTTCCTTGGTGATTTCTTTTTAAGTATTTCAAAAGGAGTTAGAAGAATATTTCTCTGTGGATTTGTATGAGGGACTGTTAGACATCAAAGTGAAGTTCTACTTGGGGCAAATTCCTGAAAGTACCAATGTGACAGAGTGTTCACCCTGTCTCTGGTGGTTGTTTATATTTCTGCCTTCACAGGTGAGATCGTCTGTGGAGCTTAACCCATGCTTTGTTAATGTTACATGAAACATTTTCATTAAATCAAACAACTCTTAATGTCATTAAAAAACTGCCTTTGCAGGATCAAGTGACAGGTGCCTTTACCCTGGGGATTGTAGGGAGTATCTCCTCAATTTGTTTCCAAACTCATATTCTTTTTTCTGGTTTTCAATTGTCTAGATTATGCAAGCTAAATAGTGCCCTCTTTAATATGACTGTTTATGTACGACCAAATTTTATGTGGTTCTTCAAAGTCCAGCTATGTCTGCCTTCGATATCCAAGCACCTCTACTTCCATTCTTCAGTAAGAGAAAACAGAGTGGGAAAATTATAGGCCAGCACACCTCTGTGGAGTAGCAGCATGGCTCCTGACAGTGTCCACCTCACTTTGGCTTCACCCTGCAATCTTGTCTCTGTCCTGCACACTTCTATATGTGGCTACTGTATGTTCTCCTCTACTGCGTATCCTCCTCTTTCTTCTAAAGCGGAGCAATGAGTCAGACCAAGCACAGCAATAGCTGCATGTGTGTGAATGATAACCAGATCACATTCCAGAATACTGAAAGATGAGTCTTTGCTTTTGACAGTCCCTTTTAGTGTGCTAAGAGCTGTTCTCTAAACTATGGAGTGCCAAGAGAAATGTTTCTGACAAGTTTTTAAAAAACAGATAAATAGTTATTATGGTTCATGAGGACAACATGAGGTTTTTTTAAGTCATTTGCCATGCTAAGAGCTTACTGACAGAAATATCAGCCCCAAATGAATTTCTGAACCCCAGATGTGTGTAAATCCTTGGAAAAAATAAGGCTTACTATAGGAGTATTGCTACAATCAGAACAAAAGTATTGTGAATATGGTAGTGTAAAATAATTCATAGCATTTGTACAGAGCTTTCTATCTTCGCATACTTTATGTACATTGATCAATTTATTCTTACAAAAGATTAAGAGACTAGTAAATAGATGAATGTCTGCCATTTTGTGGATGAGAAAACAGGCCAAAAATTTAAAAATGTTGCTTATGAAAACGATAGATTTCATAGTCCCGTTAACATTTCATTTGCCCTTTGTGTGCAAACACTTGTATGCAGGCTTCAGAAGCACTTGACCTCCAATGCTGTCTCAAATTCTAGAAACATACTAAGAACAAGCTGAAAAACAGACTTAGTCTTATGATGGTGACTACTACCATATGTCTTGATGGAACAGCATGGCTAGCAAAATTATTTGAGATTGAATAACTGTTTAGGATGTTCAATTGCTTTATTTCTTGACAGCTGCGAGGACTCTGTTTCAAGCATTAGCACACTCCTGTCGTTGAATATTTACTGGTAAAAAATGACTTAGAGTTTCTGATTGAGTCATTGATTTAGCTCTCAAAAAATGATACAGTTTATAGTAGCGTGCTGAATTTCTGCCTATGTTCTAAGAGTGATGAGGGGAAAATTAAGAGTGTGTTTGTGAGTTTTAGGGTAGGAAACTTTTGCTGTATCTGAGGCAGGGGCTTCGGGATACTTAGATGACTCTGGGATGATTGGATTTCTGTCCTGAAAAAATTCTACCAAGCAAACAGTTGAAGTTGTAAATCAATGTTGCTGGGCTTGGTGCCTTCTGCAACAGGCTTAGGGGGACAGGCAGGAGGAGGCTCAGGCAGTTTTTAAAATGCTTGCTTCACGTCTTTTTACCAGCTGCAAAATGGAAATGAAGCATCCTACTGTTTTACATGCAAGGCTTGATTCCTTGAAATACATGTTTAAAACAATAAAGAGAAAACATGGGGGTTTGAAGTGGCATTTGTTAATAAGGGATCTGGCGGTGATGTGTATTTGTCTTTCTACTTCCCTTAGAGGCAGCACTGCTACATATAATGAAGTACAATCTGTTTACCCAAGAGGCTGGTTTTGACAATGACACAAACAACAAATACAGCGGTAGAGTTTCTGAACATTCAGCTCATGTCTGAACATCTTTACAAATTGCATGGGAAATGCCGGAGAAAGAATGAGTTAGCAGCAGTGTGCTGGGGTGTTGTTCAAGTACCGTACTTTGCCTTGTAGAATTTCATTTAGGAACTATTGGGTTACAGGCATTATTTTAACAGTTTTACAAATCACTGAAAATTGTTCATGTCTTTGAAAATGAAAAGACAAAGTAATGCAGATCTTAAGTTAATTCTCTTTGTGTCTTCTTCGGAAAATATTTTAAATCAGCTTTGCAGAATTTGACCAGAGTATTTGCCTTAGGTAAAGCCTTAGGCAAATAAATTACAATTTAAAAATTAGTGGTTTTCTGGTTTGCTTTTGCATTAGCATAAATGCTAACTGGGGTGGAAAGCAGACAAGTGAATTTTATGCTATGGCTGTGTAAATTTTCATGAGGAATGTGCAAGACTTCTGTACATTGCTTCCCACCTGCAAGCAGATTTGCTCAGTGTGGTTTGGGCAGGAGGAGGCAAGGGAGAGGAGGAGGTGAGAGGTCAGCTAGTAAATAATTGCAGGTGAGACTTTGCTAAAAGCTTTAATGTGTTTGTTTGTATTATGGAGAATGAGAGTCAGTATCCTTAATTATGGATTGTATTCTTCACTGGAAAAGAAGTGAGGTAAAGGTTGCTGAATTTGTTAATGTTTGGTCTGAAATGGCTTAGCAGTGTTGCCCATAGCTTAAGTCTTTAGATAAGTCATCTCGGATACAGTGAGTGAGAAAACAGGACTGCTGGAGGCATACTGATAAGGCTTACTTCACATCAACAGCAATCTGTGGACTATCTAGCTGCACTAAATATTCTTTATGAGAATATATTTGGACTGCTTACAGAACTATGTAGCTCATACTTGAACTCCCTTCATTTCCTGGTAGCACACTATTTCACTCTAGAGGCTGTCATGGCATTGCTATGGAAACAACAGCACCGTTTCCAGCATGTACTCATCTTGAGACTCATCTTGACTAAAATACTCATTTCTCAGTCAGATCAATATAGTCCAGGGTTATCCTGTTTTAATAAAAAATTCCTTTTTCTGTGTCCCAAAAGGGTTAAGCTAATTAGCAAATCACCATAGGGCCTTCTTATAGCGTAATGTATTCCAGTATTTGAAGCATATCATGGATAGTCAGATCGTTAGGCACCATATTTTGGGGAAATCAATTTACTTACAAAGTAAACAACAACAAAAAAAGAAAAGAAATAGAAAAACCCAAATAACGTGATACGTGGACACCAAGTTGGTGGCAGCTCATTGTGCACCTGAATGTATTGCGTATGTAGGGCATATGCAGTGCTTTGGGAGCAGCCCCCAGGCTGGGGAAGAGCCAGCCTTACAAAATTCCTGTTACCTGCCTCAGTGCTAAGCACGTGAATGCTAAACTGAGAGCAAATCGCAGTAAGCTGGCAAGTTTATGCCCTTGAGTGAGATAAGGTTGTTTCTGTAAAAATTCCTCAGCCAGGCTGACTGTACACAAGCTGTGTGCTCAAGGATAAATTTTCTGCGCTCTCAAAAAAAAATGCCTTTGCTGTGTGAGAACCTGCTGCCACCCCCACCGGCAGCACTGCTTTCCTCAGACAAACACTTTCTATTTGGGTAGATGGAAGACATTATTTCTCTTCTTTTGAGAGCTCTGGGTAATACATTTTAGCACTTTATATTCCATCAAGAAAGATTGTGCCAATCTGTATCATGTATTAAAAGGTATATATTATACCATGGAGTCATAGTCTAGCTGACTTGTTGCTAGCAACATTTGAGTAGCTTTTCCTCAGGTTTGTGTTATTCTTTTATTCTTTACTTCCCAGAGTCTCTCCTTCTCCCACATGCGTTGTCTCTGTCTCTCCTTTAAAGCAGAATGAGGATGTCTACAAAGCTAAAATTAGGTCTGTAAGTTAGAAGTAGAGGTTTGCAGTGGTACTAGGTACCTTCTTTTCATGGTTCGGCAAGCTCTTCTAAATTGTAACTACTGAGACATGATTGCTTTGCTTTTCTAATTAGAAGACTCCTACATTAACAACTGAGGGAAAAAGCTGTTTTCAACAAGCTGATTAGATTCTGGATTGTTTGTAATGCACGCTTTAGTCTCCATTTTTTTGGCAGGGAAATACTGTCCTTCTATTAAAAGTTGCTGGGAGTAAAAATAAAGATTTTGACACCTAACTCACATCTGAGTACTGTCAACAGGAGGTTTTCTGCGCATTTGGATAAGGGTTGAATTGTACTCTAATTTGAGGTAAACAACTAGAGACGCTGACTAAGGGCTCTTGCAAAGCCGTGGAGGAGAAGNGATTAGAGACGCTGACTAAGGGCTCCAATGCTCTATCTTGCAAAGCCGTGGAGGAGAAGAAGATTATGTAGAGGAAAAAGGATTAAAAATAAAAAAGAGAGAATTCTATGGCATGAAACTTGTGAATACATGAGTTCATATGAAGTATCTGAAGGGAGGTTGTAGCGAGATGGGGATCGGTCTTTCCTCCCAAGTAAAAAGTGATAGGGCAAGAGGAAGTGATCTCAAGTTGCAGCAGGAGAAGTTTAGGTTGGATATTAGGAAAAATTTCTTCACCGAAAGGGTTGTTAAGTACTGGAACAGGCTGCCCAGGGAGGGGGCAGATTCACCATCCGTGGAGGCAGTTAAAAGCCATGTAGAAGTGTCACTTAAAAACATGGTTTGGTGGTGGACTTGGTAGTGCTGGATTAACAGTTGAATTTAATGATCTTAAAGGCCTCCTCCAACCAAAATGATTTTATGATTTTATGATTCTATCAATACTTAGCTCTTGGGTTCTTTGCTGCATTGCCATTTCTTATCTGCCAGTTATCACATTGTACACTGGTCATGACAGAGATCTTTCCCCCTCTGTATTACTGAAGTGGTTGACATAATTTAACACAGTTAAATACTTTGCAATAAAAATATTTTAAAATTATTTTAATAAGATTTTGAAGTTAGTCAGTCTTAGCCCCACTTTATGCTCTATTACACAAAGACTGTTAGAGCCCAGTAAGTTTGCTGGAATTTCAACCCAGAATCCAAATGTTGCCTGGTCATGTCCCACTTCCCATTACTTCCATCCATGCTCTAATTCTGGATTAGATAAAGTGGCAAACTGTTCAAGAGAGAAGGATCCCATAAAGAAGGTAATAGAGATGAAGAAATGGCAGAAAAATGGTTTTGTTTTGGAAAAATACAAGGCAGTCTATTTTTGCTCTACAGAGATCTGTTACCAGCCAGAATGGAATTTCACTGAGGACCAACAGAGGTTTTTTGCTAGGGGTCATTTGCTTTAACTGACAGAGAAAAATAATTTACTGGGTTTTTAAAAAAATATGACAATTCTAACCTTACAAAAGGTAATCAGAAGCAAAAACTTATTGTCTGCTGAAATGAATCTTTATATTGCCAATGCTTAGCATTTAGTCATTTGTTGATGAATTTAGGAAAAGGGTTGTAGTACCTAAGCCTGCTTATCTCTTGCAAGAATTTTCCAGTTAAGTTGCTCTTATCTGAAGAAATGGAAAAGTTTTCTATTTAAAAAATGACTATACTACATGGAAATTCATTGTTGCCCATTTAGCAGTGATTAGTGATTTAATGTCAGGTTTTTGCAAGTAATCTGATTTTCAAAGCTCTGCAAAATGGCAGTTTCCCTTTACTTTGCCTGTTAACTTTTGAGCTTGAGATCTTTCAGTTTAGAGTCTCTGCACATTAAAAATAAATTATTTGTAATTACCTGTGCAGCTGTAGATACCAAATCACCCAGTAACTTGAGGATAATTTAGACTGGTGTGGTTGAGTATTTAGTTTTGCTAAGATGTAATTAGTAGATTGGCAGCAGGTACTTATATAGTTGTTACTCCTGATGCAGAATATTCCTCTGTCAGCAAAGCACTGTACATATGAGTGGCAACAGATCATAGGTCATATGTTGGGAAGGATCATTTCTAGGAAGATTCTTTGCATTAAGTACTATAAGCAATTAATATAATCTTTTTCAGATGCCCCAGAATACTAGACTATAAAATTCCATTTTGTAGGGAGGCCTGAGGTGTCTTTCATATCAGACTAACGTTTTCATGCTTTTTCCATACTAACTTAAAGCTTAACAAATGCATCAAATTTCTAAATGATTGCCTGTGCTGGGCTCTTCCATACAGCATTTTTGGGCTTTCTCAGTTAGCATTGTGCACCTGGAAAAGCAAGTATGACTATACTATTTGATCTGACTACAGTAAATGTTGAAGAGGAATGGAGGATGTTTTACTACTGTCAAGGTGAAGTACATAAGTGTTATTTCTTGTCTAAAGTGCTGACCCACTCCAATTGTCATATTTGCCTTTTATTTTCCTCTTGGTGGGCTTATTCAGAAATAAATCCTTGATTGCATGAAAGTAAAAAACACCTTATGTTTTCTTTAGTTGTTGGAAAGACTTCCTCAGTGTGCCCAGAAGTTCACAAATAATGGTATCCAAAGCAAACCCCACGGGAAATCAGGACACAGATTTGTGGTCAGGTGGGTTTAGAATAGCTTGGATTTCCAAATATCAAGTTTATGAATCATCCTAGGAGATCTAAGAGCTAGGAAGGTGACTGAATCTTTGTTAGCCAAGTAAGAGATAAAGTACATTTAGTCAATATTTTTGGAGACAGAAAAGGTATAGTGAAATGCCTCTTTTATATTTTTTTCATCCTTCAATTTGCATTTACTTTGTATGATGCTTATAACATTAAGCCTTCAACAGTGGTGGCTTAAACAATGTACAGTAACCTCTTTATTTATGTTAAAATAGTAACTACATACCACACCTTACCTATGTGTACAAGCAAAGTTAAGCAGAGTTCCAATGTCAGAATTGTGTATGCACTGTAAAAAGAATATTTTAATATACATTAAACTGGAGAAAGACAGCGGTTAACAAAATAAAACCCAATCATCATTTTAATGGAACTGTTAAGCAGCAGATCATTGCTTGATTTTTCTTTAAACTGTAGGGGTCCATCCTAACTAGGTATGTAATACTAGATAAATAATAATTAAGAAGAATATAAAAGGAGAAAATAATTCTCTGACTGCTAGACAGGGGACCATGCTGGCTCCGTGGGTGTGTAATTAAACTATACATCAGGCACCTGTTCATTGTAACCACTGTAGTCAAATGTGGCATGAAGTAAAGAATTTTAAGCTATGAACAAAATATCTCATGTGACCACCAGAATAAGGATTTTAGAAATGCGGTAGCTGGGAATGTCCTCAATGTGTGCTTTTGCTGCCTGTTAGGAAGAATACAGTAGAGATTTTTTTTTCATTAAAATCACACAAGAAATAATTTTTAGTTGCAGTTGAGGAATAAAATTAGTAAATAGGTAGCTATGTGTAACTGTAAATTGTTGTCTTCTCTGAACTGTATAGAATCCCAATAGTAAATGGAGCCTTTAATGAACTCTCAGCAGACTCATTTGTAAGAAAAATTTGGTGTGTCCCTAGTGCAAAGTGCCAAGAGAGAGCTGTGTTTCTAGGATCACCTAGATGACTTTGTTCTGTAGACACTAGGATGGATACAGCTTCTGCAACAGGCATTGAATTGGTTCTTCTGCTTCTGTTGAGGTAAGACCATGTCCAGTCTGAACACAGCATTGTTTCTGATGTGGTCGTCATCCATTGTAGAATATCTTAATTGAGGACAGTTTTTAAGCTTTTCAGAGCAGGAGCAGTTGTGTGTTTATATGTTATCTTTGCAAATTGCAAGGCTTCATAACTAACTGCTGTAATTCAAATAATAAATAATTGTAGCAGTAAGGCTGTGTAAGTAAGAACCTTAAGGATGATTTGTTTACAAAAAATACAGGAAATCTCAGCATCCTTTAGGAGACTTTAAGTCCAGATTTTAGGGAGCTCTGAAAACAATGTGTAAATTTGCAAAAGTGGTCTTTCAAGACTTTTGTTTGGTTTTGCTTCTTGCCAGAGGATACTTTATGATCCTTGTCAGAAACAATTGCTTTTTAACTATTCTCATCACCTTAAATTGACTCCCACCTCAGAAATTTGACTGTCAGCCAGTCAGAGAGAACTGGATGACAGAGCACATCTAATAGCCAAAGGAACGATATCAGAGCTTGTTAGTCGGTATTTTATCACGGAGTCACTGTCTGAGACCTTTCTGCCATACAGCTGAAATGTACATTGAGGCAAAAGCAAACACTACATGGCTGGAGTGTCAGATACCAGTGTCTTCAGGGCATGGGATAGTGCTATGGAAATATTCACTATCTAGCCGTCCTCCAAAAATAAATAAATTGGAAGAGTTGAGCCTGGCTGCGAAAAACTAATTATAGCTGAGGCCTTTGCATTCTTGGCAGAGACGAGACTCTTCCTTTTTCTGGAATTGCTTTTAAAGAAGTTAATTTAAGGTGATTTGAGCATAGCTATAGCCTTGGGATAATTACTGTACTGCAGATTTATTGTTTAATAAAAATATTAATTTGTTAATCAGAATACATAATTTCCTTACTTATCGTTTCTGACCACACACAACTTGAATGAATAAGTGTGTGATTTTATTATCCTTTTAATGGATTCCTTTATCTAACCCTCTGTCTTCTATAATGCAGTTGCCCCCAAATAGAGACCCATACCTATTGTTTTGTTGCTTCAGAGGTAAGGGAAAGCATAGACAAAGGCATGAAAATTTGTTTTTTAAAACTGTATAGTGAATTGCAAAAAAGGAAAAAGAAAATTGACTGGAGTTGTTGAGCCTTTAAAAACAATTTCACAACTCTTTAATAGTACATTAAAGAACACAACTGGGATTTCACTGCGTTCATGTGTTCGTAGCGTGATCTAGGCAACACAGCTATAGAAGATACTTAGAATTTTGCAATAGGTGCAAAGATGTCTTTTCACGGATCTCCATAGAGCCAATTGCTTTCCAACTTAATTGGGACTGTAGCTAACAAGTTACTATTTTGTACCAGGAATGCCCTTTAAAATGTCATTATCTCATGCTTTCTCAAGTGTATTGCCATCGGAGAGAGAAAGAGCACTTATTAGAGCTGAAATGAATGTTAGCATCACCCACCAGATTTCCTTTTTTTACCCTAGTGGTTTATTCCATTAGAATTTTCAGGTTTTATCCAGAATCTGAGATCCTTAACAAAGAGGGATTTGGAAACTATAGGAAGGAATATTAAATTACACATAAACGATCACATCACGGAGTTGATACTTAGCTAAGTAGCACTCATATTTTAGTGTAATGTGGCCGCAATCAGTGAAGTTATTCCTGTGGAAATGCGTAACAGGATTCAGTCCAAGATTTATTGTCTTACCAATTTTATTTCTTCAGTTGATGAGTTTTAATCACTACGGTGTCATTGTGGAAGCTTTTAAATGGCATGCTTCTCTTTCCCTCTGGATTAATTTATCTCTGAAGCATTTAAAAAATGAGCCATTCTTTGTTGTCACAGGTGCGGGTGGTGTATCCAACTTGAAAAATACGTATTATGAATTTATTGAAAGTTAGACAAAAACCTCAACATTTACACAGATCTAGGTACAATTATATGAAAAGATAATGTATAAATAATTTAATCAACTCTGCCAGAGGGGAGAATTCTCTTAAATGAGTCTAATTATTCTCGTTCCCATGTGAGTTTGGACTTGAAGTTAACCTTGCAAAGCACAATCTTTTGCAGATTATTAACATAAAGAAGAAGAAAATATAACTTGGTTTGCTTATTGGCTAAAATCTTCCAGCTTGAAGCGTATTACATACAAGAACAGAGATGTCATTTAAAAGCTCACAAGGTCATCTTGGCTATTGCAGAGCTTGCAGTCTGTACCTACATTTCTCTCTTCTCTGTTGTCATAATACACACTGGCAAGGGCTGCACTTTAGTAGTGCCATTGCATGTGAAATTGCGGTAGTTAAGGGAGGTCACTTTTAGGGTCTTTGGAATAAATATGCTCTTTAAATTAAGGCAATATTAACTTTAACAAAGCTACAACACCAGAGTGACGAATAGGTCTGTTTTGACTGTTTTTACACTGACTACAAGCTATGTGACTTGTCTGGACTCAATGTTCTGAAAGCACATCAAGCAAGCAAGCAAACGTACAGATGAAAATATTGACCCCTTTGCACTGGAGAATAATCCTGGTGTTTCAGACTCCTGGAATCCGTATTTCTCTGCAGTGGCTAGAGGCCAAGCTGATGGGCATTTTTGTAAATTCTTTCACATAAATTAAGCAGCTAGATAGTAAGTCTTGCCAAAAGGTTTTAATCAAGTGTCTTATATAATTTAATGTAGATGATTTGGAAAATTTTCTCATGAGAACTGAATCTGTTCCTCATTTTCATCCTCACACTGCTCATGTTCAGGGATTTCTTGGCAGTGCAAAGTTAGTTGCAGTCAGAAGTACCAGTATAAATTCTGAATGTAAGCCTTTATTAGAATTTTTAAAGTACCTATTTTTCAGACATATTGGAGTATTTTTGAAGCTAGTTTTATTTGACTACTTCCATAACAAACATACAGGGAAGGGGGGAGTGTTGTGCTCTAGAAGTCACTTAGAGCTAACTAAATTTGTCAAAATATGAGTCTTTTGTGACTTGAATTGTAACTTCATTTAAAATACGGAATTATTCTACTCTGCTGGAGTATATATACTGCTGTATTGGAGTTTTCTTGAAGGTATATGGAAGAATAAATTGCATATAGGGAAAGAAAAATCCCCACCAAAATTATCTAATGAGTCCATACCCTCCAGCTGGAAGTTCTATGTCTGCTTTTTAATAGGCAGATCTTACAGATGCATGGGATTTTAATAATTATCAAGAAGAAATTTCTTGATGGTATTACCTGGTAGTGCATACGTTATTAATTTTTTAAAAAAGACATTTTATATCTTTTTTTCCTGTAAGTTATGTGGAAAACAATCTCTGCCTATTTTTAACCTGGAGTTTAGGAAGTTAGAGGTGATGTATTTCTCTATACTACCAGGGACTGGATTCAGCAAAACAAGTAGGTCCTTCTTAGTTCTCTTTTAAACATCTCATTGATGTCAGGAAAGCAAGTTTGTGAATGATGAGATGATATTGCTTTAGTTTATTATTTGTCCTTGGAACTCTTGGTAGTCTATGATACATCATGCCACTTACACTACATGGAAGAGCACTGCCTAAGAGAAGCTGAGCTAGGTGACTTAGTAGGTCTCTTCTATTAATAATTTTTATGTACCTGAGACTCTTCTGGCATTTGTTATGTTCTAGATCAAACATTAAGCATCCCACAATAGTTTCAGACAAATGATAATTCATCATTTTGCAAATATATCAATTAAATATGACTTTGCAGCCTTCCAGTGATTGAGTACTGTACACATAAAAATCCAGATGTGCATTTATGAAGGCAGGTCTTCCTTAGTTGACTCATCCAGCTGAGGAAGACATGCCTTCATAAATGCACATTTGGATTTTGACTCAAGTTGACTCATCCACCAGGGAGCTTCTGAAAAAGCTCAAGTGGAAGACAGTAGTCTACAGTAAGTGGAAGAGGGGACTGATCCCTTGGGACAATTACAGGAATGCTGTCAGAGTATGCAGGGATGAAACGAGGAAAGCCAAGGCCTCCTTGGAATTAAACCTGGCAAGGGATGTCAAAGCCAACAGGAATGACTTCTTCAAGTACATTGGAGACAAAAGGAAAACAAGAGAAAATGTGGGCCCGCTGTTGAATGAGATGAACTGGTGACAGAGGATGCAGAGAAGGTGGAGTTGCTGAATGCTTTCCTTGCTTCGGTCTTCACTGCTCAGGTCAGCCCTCAGGAGTCCCAGACCTTGGAGGAAACAGAGAAAGTGTGGGTGAAGGAAGACTTCCCCTTGGCTGAGGAGGACCAAGTTAAAGAGCAATTAAGTAAACTGGATACCCGTAAGTCCATGGGTCCTGATGGGATACACCTGTGGGTGCTGAGAGAGCTGGCAGAGGTCATTGCTGGGCCACTCTCCATCATCTTTGAAAGGTTCTAGAGATCAGGCAAGGTGCCTGAGGACTGGAGGAATGCAGATGTCACTCTGGTCTTTAAAAAGGGCAAGAAGGAGGATCTGGGAAACTACAGACCAGTCAGCCTCACCTCCATCCCTGGAAAGATGATGGAACAGCTCGTTCTGGGCATCATCTCAAAGCATATGGAGGAAAAGTTCCATCTAAACATGAGGAGGAACTTCTTTATTCTGAGGGTGGCAGAGCACTGGAACAGGCTGCCCAGAGAGGTGGTGGAGTCTCCATCTCTGGAGACATTCAAAACCTGCTTGCATGCCTTTCTGTGCAACCTGCGCTAGGTGGCCCTGCTCTGGTGGGGGGTTTAGACTAGATGATCTCCAGAGGTCCCTTCTGACGCCTCATTCAGAGGGTCAGAATGTTCACCTCTGTGCTCCTCACCAGTTTTAATGGTGTTAGAACTAGAAAGCTAAGCTAGGTATGAATCTGACAGAAGCATTAGATACTGGATTGTGAGGAAGCATGGGCCATCTTGTCCTGACAGTGTTACGCTGGGCATAGATGTGAGGCCATTGCCCAAGGAGCACCACTCCAGCATGCAGACCTCCTTATTTGCTCCGTGAAAATGTGTATTACTGATAAGACAGGAGAATGTACTGAATATATCATCCTGTCTCTGGGTGAGCTAGATCTCAACAGTAGGTTCAGTTTTAGCTCTTGTTTACATAACATGGCCAAATTATCTTTTGTGGCTAGTTCTAGCTGAGTAGCGGGAAAGTTTATTACTGCTGCAGCCTATTAGCTATAAGCATGTCTCTTTTTTCTTCCACTGACATCTTTTTTGCATCTATCTTAAGCTGTAATCCTTGAGTTAAGAAATCTCAGAAGTCCACAAAACTGTGTTAACATTACTTAATCTCTTCTTTGTATGCACTTTGTACTTCTTCTTTATATTATGACCAATCCCTTTAATTTGTGTTTGCACAGCACCTAACATAACTGCCTGTGACTTGGCTTTCCACAGAGAGCTAATGGCAGTTTTTACTCTTTGCTGTGTTTCATAATCCTGATATGAGGAAAAATGTAGAAAAAAAAGCTGTCAGAAGCCTTTGTACTCTCATAATGGCACCATCCAAACACCTTTGAAGCAGACGTTTTATTGCCAATCAAAATCAAACCATTTAAAACTAGTATTTTCAGCAAATCACCAGTGGTGTGAGACTGTTGCCAGAGTTCCCAATTTTGGTATGCTGTCTGAAGCATCAGTGTTATAAAGACCACGGATTTAAAAATGGAATTGGGCTGACATTGTACTACTAAGTAATTTTCAAGTATAGATCAATACCTTGCATTAACTGATATTAGGTCCAAGACAGCTTGAAGGAGCACACACTTACAGCAGCTTCTGCTTTTGTGGTTCAGAAGAGTGAAATGGTGCAGACAATAAAATTGCAACTCTCTGGGCTTTTAATATAACCCATACAGTACATGCTTTTAGTGAAGCAGTGGGTGAGCGCTGTGTGATAAAAAGCATTGACACTGTGGCTATTAGGGGTACTTAGAATATAAATACTGGGTCATCTCTCTGCCTAAGGTAAAACACTGGAATTTGAAGAAAAGGCCAAATCCATTAACCTATTGACAATCCATTCCAGAAACTGACAACAAGTCTGAAAGACAGAGATTCAGAAGTTGAACCCTATCCAATGGTGTCCTTACTGTCATGACATGCCTATTGTAGAATTGTCATTCAACAGTGAAAACACATGGCATATCGTTAAGAAATGAGAAGAAAGGAGGAAATGGATGGTTATTTATGTTATGGATGGTTATAATGGATGGCTTGCTTCTTTCTTTTGTAATAAGATTGACTTAATCACATCATGATGTTATCAAGTATACTGGGCCTGATTCAGTCCCTGCTGCCCTGTGGTACACAGACTGGAAGAAAACTGTAGCCATTTGGAATTAATTCCCTCAGCTGGCGCATGATATAGGAATGATATAACCACCATGTAGGAAGTGTAAAACTGGTAGAGCTTGATTTGTAAGCATCACAGGTCCCTCCTTGTAATGCAAATGGTGTGCACTAAATGACTGACAGAGGAAACCACTCAGAGAAATGCTTATATTAAAAGTGTAGAGCCTCAGCAGGACCACAGTAATCAATTACCCTAAACTGAAGCCCTGGCAGCTTCTATGAATTGCTATTGATTTTGACTACTAGTCAGTGAATCTTTCTAGGACTAGGCTGTAATGTAGGTGTGAGATGCAGACAAAATTAGGAGCTGGAACAAACTTGTATGGAAGACACAGGGCACAGGCAGATTTGGGAAGATATGTTATGCTGAAGTTTATCTTTTGAAAGTGCTTAAAAATTGCAAAAACCCAAGTACCCACACAGGGGTAAAAATGGAAGTATCACATCAGCATATATTGAAATAAAGATGAGATTTTGGGGTTTCTTATGAAGTTAGTATGGAAAATTCTGTCTGGCTTTCTAAAGAAAGCCTCTGTCTTCCATTGCAGTTGAACAAAAGGGAGAGCTAGTTAATTTTTTTCTTGTAGCCCTCATCTGATTATACCAATTATTTCCTTGCAGTGAACCCTCAAATCATAAAAATTATTCCAAAATGATGATGGAAGATTCAATTCTGTATATGCTATAGCTTGTGAGTTGCAAATTTGTTGTCTACAAAATTCAGTTTCTTACAGAATTCCTTGTTGGTTTTAGGAAGATAAAGCAGCTATTTCTTTATGCATACTGTTCACTTCAAAGGGAATTTAATCTGTTTTGAGGAGACTGCTATGTTTCCATTATCATACAAGGAAATTCATTCTGGAACCTTTTTTGCTCAGCAGGAACCCTATGTATTTTCCACATTCCTGTTATACATGTTTTGGCATGAGCATAAAGCAGGCGTGCTCATTTACATTCTAGCTGATCAAGTGGAGAAGTCTGATTAATGTGAATTATGTGAATTTTGGATCAAGGTGAGGGTCATCTTTTTAACCTGCGCTAAAAGGAACTTTATGGAATGACTTCTCCCAGAGGAGGGTATTTCTGTTAAATCAGTGGCCCAGAGGCAGCGGAACAAATCTTCTCCCTCCTGTCATCCTCATTTTAATGTCAGCTGCACAACTGCAGCACAAAATACTGAATAAGAGCTAAACATACCGTATATCTGAATTGTGTACTCAGATTGCATCCCTCACACTGTGTATCACTGCAGGTTGTTAATCATGCCTTTCCTTATGCTTCCTTCCCTTCCCTCTCTCCGATCTTTCCCCAAAGCCTTTCTCTTCTCAGTCAGGTCGTGTCCTGCCTGCTTGCTCTCCTGTGTTCTACCTCTGTCTTTGAATAATCTTGGGAAAGCAGCATAGACACTTCTAGCCAAAGTTAAAGGTTACATTGCCTTAGAGTATCTTTGTTGCCTTTCCCAAATTTAACTCCTGGTCTTGTAGCTCTACTAATACAACTGTAAGAACATCAACAATTGTACATACCAGACATTTCATTTCCATTTTGCTGTGGAGAGCATCTAGAAAATCTGTTGGCCTCTTCATAGCTTTATGCTGTTTCACTGAGCTAAGCAATGGAGTGGAGACTTGATGTGTAAGATGGCAAACAATTGGGTTAGGAGGGACAGACATGTTCTATTTTTTGCGAGCAAGAAGGTACTATCTGTTCCTCGTTTTATTGTTGAATTAAAAGACTGCCAGTGCATTCCAGCCCATCTCTGGCAAGGCACCAGTTCAGACTTTTCTTAGTGCAAGTTATCTACCAGGGATCAAAATGCCTTGTTCTTGGCAAGCATGTGTGGGAGTCAAAGCAGTATGAAGATCTTTTTCATTGTCTTAGGGGAAATTCCTACCCTGTTGAGGCACGGGAACACCAGTTTTTTTAGGACAACAGAATTATATCCTAGTGCACTGCCAGTGGTGAACTCTTTGGTCTTTCTGTCTTAGATAGCTTTGGTCCTAGGTGTTTTGTTCACACTCTGAAAGTAAACCACGTTACATGTGGTACAACAGGACTCAGATGTGACTGGTATTTCAAATGTGAGTGAACTGGGGGAGAGGGACTGTGCCTCACTCTAGAGATCCCTCCAGAAGTCACAATCGCAGGGAAGCCATTAGCATAGGAGGCGACTCTACAGATTTGTGCCATGAGAATACTTTTCCCTTTAGCAATGGAATTTTCATTTAATCAGTTTTTGCCAGATTCCCCCTTCTTTGAGCTCTTCAAGTTCACCAAAGGGCTTGTTTCTGAAGCACACTGCCTGGTCGAATTTTTTTATATTTTCCTGCCATGCTTAAAAGGAAGAAAAAGACACAAAGTGAAGATAGAAAAATAGAAATGCAAAATGTCCCAAGGGAGATGCTTGCCCTTACCATGTCATGCTAGTTTAAATACAGTTCCCACACATCACACGTCAAGCTGTACTTGACTGTTTTCAAATAGATGGCAAAAATCATGAGAAGAGGAAAATGTTCTTTTGTGTGACGTGTTCTTCTTTTGATACATTGGGTTCTGTAGCTGTCAAAGCAAAGGCTGTTTTTCCATCTATTATTACAAATGCATTTGGGGTAAATCTCTTCTGCAGCTCTCTATTCCCTCGATTGTTTACTTCAATACAAGTGTTATTGTTTCATTTTTTCTAAATCTAACGAAACAATGAATTTTCAGTGGTGCATTTTCTCTATGATCCTCAGTAGGTAATGAGGTTCTTTCTCAGTGGAGATGTAGATCACATCTGGAAATGCAGTCTGTTTCAAGTATTTTCTGCTTTTCTGGCAAGAGAATGGAATATTTAATTTCATTATTCAGCACAGGGTTATTCATTTCATGCAATGAACTGAAATTCATCAATATTGTCTTCAGCATCCAGAAAAATGATACTTACCATGACAGTTTCACATACTCTATTTATATTTTATATCTTTCTTATCACTCAGCAATTATTCATCTCTTTGCTGAGAGGTGAAATTCTTGTATTGAGTTGCTATAATTTCTCTGAACTCCTGAAAAGCAATTCAATCACTGAAAGCCGTTGCTTTTACTTAAAGATATTTCTTGAGACAGATCCACTGAATACAAATAACTGAGTAAAGGTTATTTTTTCCTGTTGATTTTCAAGAATATCTAGTGATGCTTTATAAAAGGGGCAAATCAATGTTGCTACATCTTAACATTCATTTCACTAATAGTAATCATGATGGATTCTTGGAGATGGATGCAAATGTGCTAATGCAAGGAAGTGGGAATGGAGCTGAAATGCAGCATTAATTCATTCCCACTTGTTACTAAATGTCACAAGATATTAATATTTTTGCTGATATTTTTCTTTTTAAACCACTTGGTGTCAAAAAAAAAAAAGAGCAGTGTGATATATTTGTCTGTGCTAAGTCATCAACATAATTATCTCTGAATCTTTTATATTATGTTTAACTTCAGTGTAGTGTCCCAGATCTGCATTTTAGATCAAAGCAGAGAGTGTAAAGGTGGTGATAGCCTGTACCCCATTCCCACAGAAATCAATTAAAGGTCTTCCATTTAGGAAGTGGGCACAGTGGGAACAGAAACAGGCTTAGTATCATGATATGTGATTTCTTTAGCCATCAGTAAAACAGATTTTCTCATTTATCTTATCCTCTGAGATGTTTAACTTTTGAACATCAGCTGATTCAAATTTTATGTTTGGGGAATCCAGGCACTGGAATGATTTGTGTTTAGGGCACTGAACTGGGACTCAGTAGATCTGAGTTTGTTCTATCATGCATTTCCCATGGGATCTTATGCAAATCCTGTATTGCCTCTCACACAGCCTCATCAGAAAAATGGGCTAATGTTACTCCTCTTACTGTTCAAAGGATTTGTTAACGTTTGGATGGCTTATCTACAGCGGATCGCTAAGGGACATATGAAAATGTACAATCTTATTTAAATGTACTGCTTTACATATATATCCTTCTTCCATTTTTTGCTTCTACACCTCCTGGTTTCTTACAGCCCCCTCATGGGCCAATTTCTTTCATTCTTTTCTTTTTAAGCAATTTTCCACAGGCTGGCCTTCTCCTCCAAATACAGGTTAATTGTGTCCTGGTTTTTAAGCTCACCAAAGTAGGTAATATATACAAATGGAGATATCGAGAGAAAGAGAGAGAGAGATGTTGAAAGGCACTATGTGAGCTATACTTCATGTGGATAATCTTTGGTGGTCCAACTGACAGGTTTGTGCTTGGGAAACTAGACCTTTGATGTATTTTTGTTTCAGATATGTGTATTTAAATGATTCAGATATACAGTTCTCAGTCACATTGATTTCGGTAGTGAGCATTGTTTACATAAAAACCCAAGAATGCTATTTCAGATACTTTTTCAAATATTCAAATAGCAAAACCAATACTGTGCACATTTTTTTTTAGAAAGGATATTATATTAATATATTTACTCATAACGATTTGCATAAATGCTTCTCTGTTTGCTACATTTGCCTTTGCAAAAAAAGTACATTTTTGATTGAGGCTTTTAACTTAAGCTACCTGTATTTTTTAGCTTTGGTTGAAATGATCATAAAAGCCAGTGAGCCATTACTGAAGTGAGCAGATCTGAGCTGTACATTGTTCCGTATCAAGCAGTATTATCTGGAAAAGAGCAGTGATTTCAATAGCAACTACAGGAGATAGAGCTACCTGCTCTCTCTTAGTTTTAATGAAGGTGAGAATTCTAAATCTGGAATACTGTTTCTTCGATGTCTCTGCACAGCATGAACGAATGCTAGCCTACTAATGGCAACCATTGTTGACCAGTGGCTCTTTGAGTTTGTTGTAGATGGAGCAGGTATGGAAATTTAAAAACATCCTACTCCCAAACAAATGAGTATATCTTTGTCTAAAAGCATTAAATGTGTGGACGTTTAGATAATCCTGCTTCCCTCAAGAAGGTGGTACGAGTCATGGTTTACCTGCATACAACTGCATTTTCCTTAGTGAAACTTCCATTCAGACATTGTAGATATAAAGCCAGCCAATATGGAGGACCTGACGGAAGTGATTACAGCCTCTGAGTTTCATCCCCATCACTGCAATCTCTTTGTCTACAGCAGCAGCAAAGGATCCCTGAGACTCTGCGACATGAGGGCATCAGCTCTCTGTGACAAACATTCCAAGCGTAAGTCCTTGCTTCATTGACCCCCAGATGTCGTTAAAGTCTTATTATTCACAGACAGCATGTAGATGTGTGCACACCCCAGTGTATTAGCTCTCAGTTGTAGGCACAGTTGAAAAGAAAACAGCAAAGGGAAGAACATTTTCTGATCTGTACAGGTATTACCTATGAACTCGGTAACAGTCATGTCTGTGATGGGTTGCCCTTGTGGTTCTTATTGCAGCGATCAGTGGAGAACCCATAACTCTAGCAAAAGAGAGATGATTCCTAACAAGGGAAATATTGAGGTGGTAGTGCGAGTATTTAAGTAGATGAGCATCCTGTTTTGAATACTTAACTACTGTTCTGAATACTGCAAGCAAGTAAATTTTGCCATTTAAACTGCCTTCAAACGTTTAAATCCATTTTCTGGATTAAAAAATGTTGGGGTCCTTCCTAAAAACTTAACCCAGCATTCCCTGTATGTACTTTATCAATAATGTGTCTGTACATATACAGAGGAAATAATGCAATAAGTAATACTGGGGGGAGGGGAAAAAATATTGTGTTGATATAGAAGGTGTCATCTGTACTAAAGTGATTTTATGTAGCCTGTGAGACTTTGATACAGAGCCACCAATTCATGACAGTTCATATCTGAAATCTACGTAAGAACAAGGAAGTAAAATAAAATGTGGGGTGGTCTATGTTTTCAAAGCAAAGGATGAAGGAAAATGCACACTCATAATGTCTTGCTATCAGCTCTGTATAGTCTAGATAAGACAGAGTGTGATTCCTCCCACCGGTAATCTGGCAAACCTGGCCACTTTGCCTTGTGCAAACAACCTGTTTATTCCTAATCTGAGACAGAAAACTACCAGGTAAAGGTGTTGGGTCGTGTTGCTGCTTCCTATGAGACGCTGAGAACCTAGTGACTGAACTGTGGTGGCTCTGCTGGAGCCACCTTCAGGACTGGGGCTTCCAGAACACAGAATTGCCTTTGTTTTCTTTTACAATGTTGAAGCATTGGGAAGGAAATTCAAGATAAATTGTTTGAGTGCCAGTGGTACATAAAGGGTTTTATGTCAGTCAGTTCCTACTTGAACCTTTTGAGGTAGGCAGATCTTTCTAGTAGGGGTGGGAGGGAGGAAAACATTTGAAGATTTAAGTGGGATACAAATGGTGCACAGATTTAGCACACAAACTATTTTTTTAACTGAAGAAAATGTAGTAAAGAGCCTGTGAGTAGGCCTTCTGGCTGCAAGGAGATGGGCACGTGCTCAGAACCTGTTAGGATGTGGTCTCCAATTATAGAAAATAACCTTTCAGGACAATTTGTTCAGCAGATAAGTGTTTTACCTTTGTTAGCTCTATCCCCTTGTACTCATAGGGGGAGTTCAATACCATGAAGTGAAATGTGAGCATGACACAATCAGGTACATTGCTGTGAGTTACTCTGCCTTACTTAATTGCTTTATTTCATAATACTTTCTTCCTGCTAATAAGGCCTCTGTGTAACTTGGTGCCAAATGCCAATCATAACTTACTAAAACAAGACAGTAGCCCTGGACTAAAGAAGGCATTTTATGCCAGAAGGGAGCGCAAGGTCCTTGATTAAACCCCATTTTCCAGATCTATGAGTTAGAAAATAGCCATTTAATGTAGCGTTGCTGTACTGAACTCAAGTCAAGCTCATTGAGAAGCTGAGTGTATCTCCATGCACATGTACAACACAAAATTGATACAGTAATGGCAGAACTTCCAAAGCATTAAAAGGAATCATAGGAAGGAAATGGCCTTCATACTGCTGGTTGGAGTGGTTTGAGTATAGTTCTCAGTTTCTAAACGAATTATAGAAAGCCCATAGCAACCTAGAAATATGTATCATAAATAACAATCAATCTGGGAAATCAAGTATTTGCATTATTGTCTCTCTAGTACTTCCACTGTGCACCTGGTTCCTCTTTTCACATGGTGCATATGCATGATGAGTACCCTACTCTCCTAGCTCAGCTCACCTTTCCATCTTTCCCCAAAACTGACTTCACTTCTCAACCAAACCAGCCTCAGTGACTTCACTAGTCACTGTAAACCCTCCTGTTCTGCCATGCAACCCTACTTTCTTAATTCAGTCTAGTATCACTACATGCTCTATTTCAGATGCTTTTCTGAGGTTGTAATGGATGTACATAGTTTTAGGGAGAAAAGATCCAATGTAAAACTTACAAAAAAATACCTGGATGCTGAGCATATGTTGTGAACTTTTGGGTTTACTCCTTTTTCAGACTCTGTGCTATCCAAATCTCTATAGCTGGGCTAAAGTCAGTGGCAGCTGTTGGGGGAAGGGCCCTTCCATTTGTACAAGTCTAGGAGGTGCTATGAAAAATGATTGTGCCATACTGTATAAATAAATTACATTCTGATGTCTGTAGTGTAAGTCACTGACACAGGATGTTAATAAATAACAGTGTTCTTGAAGATTTCTGGTTTGCTAAACTCAGTGGCAAAATCTTTCTGTATGGCATTAGTGACAGCAACGCTACAAGGCTTCCCTTATAAATCTTTTATGGTTCTGATGCGGAAGAAACAAGAGACTTCTTCCATATCTAGTCATCCTTGGTGCCTATGCTGAGATTTATTAGCAAGCTGCCAATTTGTGTGATGAGTTGTAATGGGGACCTTTGTCCCTTAGAAAAATGATCTCAGACCACCTAATCTATCCATAAGGCATTAGATCAGGTCAGTAGCTGGGTTTTAAATGGTCATTGAGATACTGATAAGGTATGATAAAATTTACTGGTTTTCTAAAAGACTACCTGAAACTGCTTCTTCTATCACCTCTTTAATAGATAATACAATGCTGGTGAGCAATCAGAAGCAAAACAGATGTGGCCATTACAAATGGATATCCAGGAAAGCCCAGTCTGTAACCATAAGGAGATACATAAATAATACTGTTCTGTGTTGTTATCAGACTTCACAAGTAGTAGGAGAGAATTCCATCAAAATATTCTGGAGAGGAGTTGAAAAAAGAGCTGAATGTCTGCTTATTTAGAATGTTAGAGGGATGGGAATAAGGAAGGTGTTCTTGCCGTCCACGGGATTATAGGTAAATATTTAAAATAGATATGAAAGTCAGGCTCAAATGGTAAGAAATCGGGAATGAATTTAAATGATATGGAAGCTTTCGTCTCAATAGCGTACATGGCAAAACACCCAGAGGTCATCTTTGAGGTGTTCAGGCAACATGCATGGCAGTGCAGTGCAGGAAGTAGGCATTGTATGAGAAACCTGTGAAGCGGTAAAACAAGGGAAGCCAACAGCTGAAAGGTTTCGTTGTTAGAGCAGGTAGCTGGGAACATCCAGGAAATAAAAGCTAACCGCCACCCTAAATTCTGTAAATTCTCATGCAAGGGATGCAGGTGACAAGGAAGAGAAGCAAAAGGATACTGTTGCAGTATAAGTGTGTATATAGAGATATATGCAACTGTTTGATTAACAAATAGTTGCTAATTTGATTTTTATATTTTCTTGCTAATATTATGTTCAGAGCTCTTATAAATGTGCATGGAGAGAACATCATTTGTACAAACAGCTTGCAGACTAGATAGGTACCTATGGCTGTTTCAGCAGATCATATCATAAAGCAGTCAACTAAAGAAAACTGAGTTTTAGCATGTGAAATTGAAAAAAAATGAAGAGCTTTTTCTTTAGTTCATCAGAATTATTAAATTCACTATTAAGTGGTAAATAGAAACTGTATAGTTATGCAACATGGAAATTTAAGTCACTCAAGAGTATAACTCCTACTGATATTCTGTATAATAGCCTTAATATCTTAAAGTCATTGCATACTTCAGAAGCTGTAATCTATTTAAATGCTATATGTTGCTCTAAGGGGTTTTTTTGTGTTCATTTCTTAATATGTATTTGTAGATTAAAACCTTATTTCTAATTATCCATTACCCATGTGTAAGATTTACAACAAAATACTTCAAGGAAGGAGGAGCTGCAGTTTCAAGTTTATTGATCCGTGTGCTATGGTGCTCTTTAAAACAGAAACTTTGGAGTTACATAATGCAGTTAGCTGCTGTCACCATCAGTTTATGCTTTACATCCTCCACACAGACTCCACAAGCTTCTCATATCTGGGTCTGTAACAGGAGCTGTTTAGAGCCCCCTGACCACAGAAGCATTTGTAGATGACAGGCAAGCCTAAGCCATCTTAGGCTTAGATAGGTATCTAGGCATCTTAGGCATCTTAGGAAAAGATAGATTTAGGTTAGATATTAGAAAAAAGTTCTTTTACACGAGGGTGATAGAGCACCGGAACGGGCTGCCCAGAGAGGTGGTGGAGGCCCCATCCCTGGAGTCATTCAAGGTCAGGCTCAATGAGGCTCTGAGTAACCTGACCTAGGTAGAGATGTCCCTACCTGTGTAGGGAGGTTGGACTAGATGAGCTCTAGAGGTCCCTTCCAGCCTGAAACATTCTATGATTCTATGATCTTCTCTGGATCTCCCTGAAAGGGACAAATCATCTGAGCTAGTGCCTTCCCATTTCCATAGGATGGATAATCAACATCTCAAAAATATAAAAGGGTCTTTGGAGCAATGCAGAGTGAGTTTGGGGTTTGGTTTGTGACCCAAAGATGCCACCCAAGGGTGGTGGTCATGTCTTTTTTTCTCTGAGAATCCTTTTCCACATTTTTATTTGAAAGCCAGGCATGAAAGAAATGCCAGCCCTTCCCCAAGGCCACTATCCTGTCAGTCTGGCATGTAACTCAGTTTGGTTATCTGCTGGGTTTTTTTGAGATCACCTTTGATTTTAAACTTAAGAATTTGGAACTGTGGAAGCAGCCAAAACAGAAATAAAGTATAAGATACTTGTATGTATGTTCAATTTTTATAGTTAAATTAATTCTATTTACCAGTAATTTAAAGGAGGTTGAAATTTCAGAGACAAGACAGCTTGCAGACCTTTAACTGAATATGGATTATCTTTCATTTGCCACTGAGAACAACTAGATGCACAAAAAAGCCTGTGACAGAATATCCCTGCTGGATTTGCTAATTAATATTGACCTTTCGAATGAATGATGCTTATTGTATGACTGGAAAAGAGACAACTTGTTTTTCTTTTATGTGAGCTTTACGTCTAAAATACGCTTTTTATTTCTGCATCTGGTCTCATGTTCCGTTCTCATCTGAGAGAGAGACAGCCAGCATTCTTCCTTTGTGCATGGAGACATCACTGTCAAAGTAATGTCCACTTCAGGCAAAATCTGTAAGGTTTCATGTGACAGGAGTGAAACTTATCTCAGCTTCCATAATTATTTGACCCTGTGCTTTAATAGAGGCTTTTTCTCCTTATCCTAGTTTTGGGTTTATTTTATAAGCATGCACAACAAAGGCATATATTCATTGCTAATTTTATATCCCCAATGAAAAAATGTGCCTGTGTCCTGATAATTTTGTAATCATGTCTGTCACTAAAGATCTGCTACTACAATTTCACGCATGCTAAACTAGATCCTGGAAGGGATTCTTTCTTGTGCAGGAATCCCATTGAAATCTGGTAGAAGATTGCCTTTGGCACGGGCTCCAAAGCTTCCATTCTGCTCAGTTTGGGTGAATGTATAATAAAGACATTTGAAACATGGCTAATGAAAATTCGAAACTGTTTCTACAGAAATGCAATTATGTCTATGTAGTATTTCCCCCAGTTGTGCAAGATACGTTAAAATTAAATCAGAGGAAGAAAAAGCCTGGCTTAGGTACTTCTAGCTATCAAATAGTAAGAGGAAAGAGAAAAGCCTGAAGCAATGGTTAAATGATTTATGATTGAAGAGGTGTTTCATTAACCCCTCTCCCACACAGATAAAGCAAATAATTGCTGTAAGAGTGCTTTAATTATCCAGTCTATTAAAATTCCTGTCTTGTTTGCTTTATTTTTTAATAGCAACAAATACTGCTTTTCAATGTCTCATGAAACCAACATTATTCTTTCAAGATCCGGTTTCACTGGGGGAAAAAAACCCTTATCACTAACCATATATATCAAGATGGGAAAGACTTATGCATGAATTAGGCTGTAGAGGAGTAGTAGTTTTATGTCCCATTAACTCCATGGGATTGCTCACAACACGTGGCATTAAACACGCACATAAGTCTTTGTGAGACGAAGGTTTAAAGAGGCTTGATCTTCTAGATTAGCTTTGTGTTTTTTCACTTCCTTGCTCTCTTTAGCATCATTTCTCTTTATTAACAAACTCACTGGGAAAGTTAACATTAATATAAGCAACTCTGTAGTGAAGCTCTCACCCACTGATCTTGAGCTATTGATCTGGCTTTGCCTTTCAGCAGTAACACACTATCCCTTGTGGTTTGCAACAAGCTGCAGCAACTCACTGCAGATGGTAAAACAGATTCTTAAATATTGATTTGAAGCTCCACTTTTTAAAGCCATGCTCTCTAGAGGTATTGATGAGAAGCCTAGTTTTAATATGGGGTCATTAGATAAAGGAAAGCTTTACAGTAGGTGGAATTTCAGTCTTGTGGTGTGGAGGTAGCTTCAGAAACTTGCTGTTATTGAGAGAAAGAAAATGATGTGTAAGTGACCAGGGCATGAGGAGATGCCCCCTGAATTATATTAAAAAACCCCCAAAAACTGAAACATAAAAATATACTGCTTTTTCATGTTAAAACATGATAAGCAACCACAGATTATGGTATATCAAATGTTAAATAATTGTGGTTAGTTGTTCATAAATAATTGTATTTTAGGTTGCTTATGAAGGTGAACTCAAAAATTCCCACATGTGTATAACCATATTAATCAGTGTAGAACATGAAGGCAATATTATCACATTATCACATCCTGATCTTGAAAGAGAGTTTCTGGGGAGGTGAATGTATGACTAGATTGGCTTAATTCAAAACAATAAAACATTCAGAGGTAGTGAAAGATAGAGCAAATAGTAATGGTAAATCAAACTATTACCATAAAACAGTGAAGCTAAAAGGCATAAAGAGACCATGGATTTCAAAAGGAGCTTTGCAGTTGGTCTTGATTGACTTAGAATGAACTCAGGAACTCTTTTGTATGAAGTCCAAAGCAGATTTTAACCAGTGTGTAATAATGGCTATAGCTGGGCACACCTGAGGTCTTTCTAGCCCAGTATTCTGGCTCTGATAGTAGGCAGTAGCAACATCAACAGAAAATATAAGAACAGAGCAAATGTATTATCTTTAGCCTCTGGAAATTTGGGGTTCAGGGACCCTAGTGAGAGACAGCTTAGTGCATTTAACAATATTCAAATGGATGTTTGAGGGTTTTTTCCTTTAATTTGTGCATTGAGTTTTGAATCTATGTATTTACCATTCACAATATCTTTCAGTAGCTTAATTAGGCATAGTATGAAGAACCGTCTGCTTTGTACTTACCCTTTCCCAGTTTCACTTGGTGACAACTACTTGTGGATTGGAAGAGACAGTGTACAAAGTGAACTGTCATTTCCTATTCATCCTTTGCATGCCACTCTTAATTACAAACCCCTCAGTCTTTCCTAGGCTGAGGGGTCCTAGTCTGATTAGTCATTCCCTGCATGGAAGTAATTTGATACTTCTGGTCATTGTTATTGACCATTTTTGTGTCTTCTTGAGATCTCTACCACATTAGAAATAAGACCAGAACTACACATAGCTCAAGATGTGAGCACATCTTGGATTAAATGGCACAAAAAATTTAATGCTTTCTGTGTTGAAGGATAGTAACAAGTGTCGTGGACTTAAAAAAAAAGTGTGATTAGTAGTTTTATATAAATTCAGGGAAATTTAGCTTAGATTTTTTACGCTCAACTTTATAAATTGTACGTGGTGGAGCAAATCACAGCTGTCCTGGGGAATGGTGCTAATTTGCAATCTAGACATATTAGAGTGTAGTTCAGTAATTTGTAAGATTTTTAGTTTAGGATGATTTGTGAGAAACTTTTGATTAGTATAACCATGTATTCCAGAAAGAAAGAATGTTTAAAGTATTTATTTATCAAGTATCTGGAGAGCATATCGGTTCTTGTTCCTTTTACAAGTTGCTGTGGCTAGTCTGTCAAGTTGGGTGACATTTCAACATTTCAAAATACCCTTTTCCAGTACATTTTAATTAGGCACTGCAGCCATTTTCATTTGGGATCTGAAATGAAAGAGAGACGTAGTTTAGATTGGCCTGGGACTGCATCGGTTTTCTGTGTTTCTGAAACTTCAAGCGCACTGAGAAGTTACCTGATCCACCACCAGTATTTCTAGGTCCAGTTGAAATACACCTGTCGTGTGTGTACCAGTGTAACCCAGAGGTTATCTGTAATAAGTCCTTAACTCAGCCTAACTGCAGACTGCTTGCATGCTTGGATAATGAAAAGGAAAATTATTCTCCCTCTCTTGTTCCAGCATCTTCGCTGTCTCTGGCCTCTGTCGTCCTCCCCCTCCTCATTAACCCCACTGCCTCTTTTTCCAGTGTTGCCAAAACTCTTTTCATCCATTTGTAGCTGTGACCCTTGAACAAGAACTGGACAACATTCTACATCCATTAGCTGTCTTTGGAGGGAGAGAGTTATTTTGTGGTGTAGGATTTCCAAGGACTTAAATATAAGTAACAACACTAAAATGCTGTAAAACCGGAAGTTTTCAGGACAGGATACAAACTATAAACATTATCCTCTAGAAAAAAGCTCTAATAAGTTCTTATTTGTTCATAAGTAGAAAGAAAACAGCGTCAGAAGAAGCTTTGTTTTTCTGCTATAGGGAATGACTTTTTAAGGCTGGTTATAATTTTCTCCTATGAATGATGAATTTCTTACCAAATCTGTGGAGCTGGTAAGCTTTCATCTTCCTGTTTTTCCTCTCTCCCCCCCACACCCCAGATAATTATGTTTTGCCATATATGTAAGCGTGATTCATCTTTGCTTTTCTTTTAAAATATATTTGGTTTTGTAATAGCAAAAATTTGGTTCTCTCTGTACCTCTACTTTTGGTCAGCAGCAACAGAAACTTTCAAGATTCATAACTTTATGCCTTATGGAGGTCACAGCATTCTCATCAAGGGTATTCTCCCTTCCTAGTTCTGTGTTTCTCTTTATTTTTTTTACTGATATTTCACAGTAACCCTTGTGGTTATCATCAAGGGCTCAGGTATGTAAGAAAATTTTGCCAAAGCTTATACTCTATGTTTCTCTCTTGTAAAAGCAATGAAAGATTTGTTTAATTGAATACAACTGACATTTCTTTTATCCCAGCAATACATTGTAAACTTATAAATTCAGGTAAAAGATAACAAGTGGCTCTAGATACACTTTCATTGTATTAGAGAGAGATCTTTTCTAATCCCTGCCCCATATTATCTCAGATACTGTTATAGCCTTCACTTTAAACAGATCGTTCTTCTTTGTGTTTTTAAAACATTATTCATATTTGTATTTTGGTACCATCTGCCTTGCAAAAGTGCTGTGAGTGCTTGTGGTTTTGTTTCATCTAGAGTGAACAGGAGAGGAATGTTGAAAATTCAGCCGAGGCATTATCCAGGGTCCTACAGTACAATGCAGAGAACCATGCATACTCCTTGTTGCAGTGATTTTGGGAGGAATACAATATTTTGTATGCTATGTTCAATTGTGACACTGCACCCACCATGTGAGCCATTTTTAGCATTAGTATTATTTTTTTAAGTTCACATATGCCAGAATTTACACCCTGCAATGATTAAAGCTCTGCCCAGCAAGCAAAATACTAATTTTCAGTGGTGCTGGGGTCTGGAGAATTTCAGTGACTCCATCAAAAATGTGTGTCTTTGAAAATGGGACAAACAAAGAGAAAAACCTTTTATGAGAACATGGGGTTTCATGTTTTCTGAGGCAGAGTTATTTTTGGCTGTTGTTGGGGTAATGGTCAGTTATGATCTACTCACTATTTTTCAGTGGAGAGCACACAGCAGTGCTGTTTGATTTATCGCTTTCCTGTGTTCCTACCTGTTTGGTATCCCTCTTTCACAACTATGTATGTGGGAAACTGAAGTATTGTACAGCAGCAGAAGGTAGCTGGTGAAGCTGAAGAGGTGAATGCCAGGTCTCTCTTCAGACTATTATAGCAGGATTTCAAAGCATGCACTCGCACCTCGTAGCCCTTGCAGTTTGTACGGTATGTGTTGAGTGGAGTGAGAGATTCCAGTCTACACATTATCAGATTATTTTGGCAGTTAATGTAAAACTAAGAAAGAAAATGTGGAAGAGAGGTTACATTGACATGCATAGCCCTAATTTTTGTCAGCCATTAGTTTTTCTTTAGAATTGAATTTGAGGATGAGTTTGGGTTGTTTGTGTGTTGTTTTTTTTTATTTATTGGATTTTTATTATCCAAAATGTATAGCTTTCAAGTTTGTGGAATCAGACCCATATTAAATTTAAAGGGAAGTTGCAGTGGCAGCACTTGCAACTCACCGGCTTAATATGAGCCCTGAGGGTGTTAGAGGGAAGTGCCTGTGCACCATCACACTCTTTTTAGCTACCACGAAGGCATCTGCTTTCTTTTGGCCTGCATCTGGAAGGGAAGCTGAGTGAGATGGACCTTCCCACCCACTCTAGCAGTTCTGGCCCTTAATTTTTTTTCTTTTTTTGCTTTACACATCTGTGTGTATTTTCATATGAGAAATGCACACCTTAGAGATGCCTTTTCTATCCACTGATTCTAAGGAGAGTCTCAATCTTTACCTTAGATCAGAGAAGTTCAAGGAACGCTAAGAATTTTTTTTACAAGAGATGAGAGTTTATTTTTCAGCAGATAGTTTCACTGAGCAAGAAGCAGCATATTTTTATGCTGCAGATTTTCTACAGGATTCAAGAAAACAGTGCTCTGGCAAGTAGCTTTCACTGAACCCATAATTCTCTCTGAAGTCTGAATTTACTTCTGTGAAAAGCTACTCTGGTTTTAGCTTGTGAGCAGGAAGCCATGCAGAAAGGGATTGAGCATTTTCATTTCCTCAAGCAGACTTCCCAGCTTACCCCTGTGTCTGCCAGTAGAGCAAGGGGGAGGAATGGTGTCTTCCTTGGAAGCTCCTCTCCACGCTGACTGTACTCAGACATATGCTCAGCTTTCTTCTGTAATCCCATGGTATTTCTCTATTCCACAGTCCTGTCCTCAAGGTCACATTTAAGCCTGAGCAGTGTCATGTGAAAGCTCAGCACACCACACCATTTGTGATTCCTGTGTTCATTAGTTTGCAACTAGACAGGTAGCTTTGTTTCTTTCATATAATTAGCACTGTGAAGGTTATCAAGAACAACATTAATGAAAGTTAAATACCCTTTTTGATGGCATAAATCAGTTATTAAGAAGTTAATCAAGAAATTAATTGAAGAGTATAATATAATCTAACACCAAATTCCAGTAAAGATCTGATTCCAAGTCCTGGTCTAACAAGATTTATTTAGATACAGAGAAGTAAGCTGGATTTGAAGTCTCATGTAATGGGTGCCGATTGCCCCTGGCGTAAGAGTGGCCTCCAAAAGATAAAGTCTAAACTGTAATGAACAGAGAATGCATCTCCAGTGCAGGCTGGCAAACCTGGTTTTGAAAATGATGGGCTAGCACCATGTTTTCTCCTGTCAGCTTGAAGAGTCCAGGGCTAAATTGGAATTGCTTGCCTGAAGTGGAGTGCAAGTCACATGGCTGTCACTGCTGTTCTGTCTCCAATTACTCAATTTGTATTAGCCAAACCAAATGAAGACTGTGCTTTTTTGCAGTGTATGCGTAACCTTATGTGGATGCTAAACCAGAAACAGCTCAGACCCAAGAACACTCTACCTCACCTTTATTTTCTGAGGCTGATGCCTTGTTCTGGTTGCTCAGGCATATGCTGCTAGTTGCTGAGCCTTCTCTGTAACACTGGGAGCTGCTGCTTAATTTCCTGTAACGATTTTCCTGGCTTGGTTATGCTGATTATAGGAACTATCTGCAAAGAATTACTGCTACTAAAATTTCTACCACTATCTTTCTTTCTCTAGTGATAGGAGGCTTTCATGCCTGCATTAGTTTCTGCAGTTAATTAATCTAAGTCTTTCTAATACTTACTGTGGTAAGGATAGAAAAACAATAAACGTAGCAGATAAAGGATGAAATGGTTTAATCTCATAAATTAAAAAAATAGAGAGTATGCAGTTGGATGAGACACATAAAGCCAAGAAAATATATCTCAGCTATAAATGAAGGTGTAGTTCAGTTAGTGGTCTGGTTTTTTTTTTTTCCCTGATTTTAATAGCAACTTCACATCATAATTAGGAGGATGAAATTCCTGCCAGCCAAGTACATAGTTTGGACAGATTAAAGGGAAGAGGTATGAGAAATTATAATTGCTTTGTGCTCGTCAGACTTCTATTGAAAATCTGACAGGATAATTACAAAATACCTGCTTTGCAGAATGTCTAGGCAAATTTTTAAAGAGCTATTTAAAGTTGTTCGTTTACAGTCTGTCTGAAAAGAAAAGTTTTTTTCCCCCTTTTTGAAGTAGTTCATTACCATTTAGATGGTGGTACATGTTCAAATATAGACCTTAGTCTCATGTGCATGCCTGGCTGCATTCCACTGCCCACCCCCAAAGAAAATTGCCCATAATTTTTCACATTACCCCACATACTTCTCCCACGTACTCACCCTTAACTTTAAGCTGAAAATTACTTCACCTGATGGAAACTGTAACCTTGTTGCTTTCAACAGTCTGAATCATAGTCATAGATAAATTAATTGGGAGAGAAAAGTTCCAGTGGACTGCAGAAAAAACTCTGTTTTGACTGACAGTAAAAAGTTGTTCTACTTTCAGCACATTTTCATGTCTCATCACATGGCTTTTCTTCACCTGCTTTTGAAACTTGAAAATGATGCTCAACAAATTGCCAATTTTCAAAGAATATTCTAGACATAGGTGCCAAAACCCTACTAAATTCACTGAGAACTGAAAGACCCCAAAGCCTGACTTTCTCCTAAAGTTCACCATAGAAGGTTATTTGGATCACAGGGCCACAGATACCTACAGAAAGGCAGCAGAGTTGCTCCAGGCACCTGGTAGGCAGGGCTAGAGTTACTGCAGGCTTTATGGGGAAGGATGAAGAGACCTTGGTGATTAGTGAACTTACAACAGGCTAAGCAGAGCTCACTAATAATACCAGTTGTTTCAAGATCCTGCAATTCAGTGTGAGTCATCCAGTAGTATGTAGAGCTGAACAGGGATGACCAATTTCCCAGGTACAAGAGCTGGATTTCCCTCTGTGGAGGTACTGTTAAGCAATATTTCATGATCCCTTACCTTGATGGATCATGCAGTGCACAGAACAGCTAACCAGCACCTAGCCTAGTACAGAACTGTCAACAATTGCACATCAACTAAGTAGTTAATGTATCCATGTGCTAAATCACCATCTGTTTTCTGCTCACCTGTCAGGAAGAGGTAATTGCAATTTGCAATCGCTTTTCAAAATTTTCTCTTTAGTCTCAGATGCCTTCAGACATGACCGGTGAATAGCCTGCAGACTGGCCAGCTGGTTCTAGCAACCAGGGCAGATTTTGAGTAACCACCTTTCCTGGGAATGCTGGGATTGTTGTGAGACCATGTGACCATGACCATGTGAGACATGAGCCTTTCATGTGATAGGGACACCTGAATTTTGGTTCTGTCAGGGAACAGGACATGCAGACCCCAGAAAAGATGACCATAGATAAACTGCCTTGCTATAGGTAGCTGTAGTCAACTGGTGTATTTACATAATTTCCCAAAGTGCTGTTTTGGGCCCATAGCTGTAAGGTTAATTATTGTAATATTTAAAGCTTACAGTTTTATATTTTTTATATAAAGATAAAATAATAAATTGAGTCCTGGGCATATAATTAATTCTATATCATGGTCCTTGGTACATTGAATTACACGTCACAAGAAGTACATAGTTCAAATTGTACAACAGAGCATTTTTTTATAGAATTCTAATTTCACTCTTGCTTCTTTTTCTTTGAACAGTTTATGAAGAACCAGAAGACCCTAGTAACAGATCATTTTTTTCAGAAATTATCTCTTCTGTGTCAGATGTCAAATTCAGTCACAGCGGTAGATACATGCTAACAAGAGATTACCTCACTGTCAAGGTTTGGGATCTGAACATGGAAACAAAGCCCGTAGAAACATACCAGGTGGGTACCTCCTACATCTTGAAATACAACAATAGAAGAGCATATCAGTGTTCAAAATCTTAATGTTTTCCTGAACTTCTCATTGCTTGGTTTGAGAAGCAGCTAGGTAAGAAAGTTGCCAATCAAGGTGGTTAAAATTCTCACAGTGGCATCCTTGTAGTTGGAAAAAGGCAATTTCAGCATTAGTAAGAAAGCATAAGGCCTGGGGCATCAGGATAACACTCACTGTGGATTGGGCTCGTGAAAGAAATGATGCTTCTATCAAGGGAAATAATCTCTTCACTTTGGCATCTGTTTTCAAATGATGTATTTCACTATTAACATTTAAAAGAAACTGAGGAAAGGATTTTGTGTTGTCTAGCATTCTGCTCCCACAAGGACTGCTGAGAGTTGACACCTTTGTAATTTCAGAACTTCTTAAAACTTCAACTGTGCATTTCTCCCTTGTACCTATTTCTAGAAGCAACCCAAGTTAAACCCTGACATCACCACTGACACAGCAGTTTGCAAATGCCAGACAGACACATCTGGTTGCCTGAATTCTTTGTGATATTATCCAGACAAAATGCCAGTGGCTCCAGCCAGCGCCGAGTTTGTACTCTGACATCTGTTGTGGTTGGCAGCAGAGGGTTGAGCTTACATTTTTTGACTCTACCTTAAAGAAGGGAAATATCTCTGTGACACAGAAACTGCTTGTTACGAAAATGCAGTGAGAAAAAAACTGTTAAGCTACCTACGGAAGAGTATGCAAAGTAGGAAAAATGTCATTCATCTAGCTCATACAGCTTACTTAGTGTCCTGGTTTGAGTTAGAACCAAACCAATTCTGTTCAGTGATTTCACTTTTCAGCTGAGTCTCTTCTAACTAGCTGCACTTTCTGAAGCTAACAGCATGTTTTTGCAGACAGTGTCTGCTTCTAGCAGTGATAGCGCTTGATGTTTAGAGTTTTGACCAAGCATTGGTGTGTAGATCAAGGTCACTGCTAACTCTTGTGTACCACATCGTGGGGTGCAGAAAATGAAAGGCCGCACTTATGGGGAGGAGCGGCCAGGACCGGGGACCCTAAACTGACCAGTGAAGTATTCCATCCCATATACGTCATGTTCAGCATAAAGCTGAGGGATCACGATGGTCTCGGCCTTTTTGCCCTTTTCCCTTTTTTTCCTTCCTGTCAGCCCTTCCACTGGCCTTTGCTTCCCTTTGGGGTCCTCCTTGGACCCTTCCCTTTGTCCTTCCTTCCTTGGACCACCTTGTGCCTTTGATTCCGATTCGTGTGTTCCTGAACCCAGCTCCTGAACCCATTTCCCAGCAGCTGCTGAGCCCACTCTGGGACTTTGCCAGTGGCTGCTCCACAGCCTCAGCGGTGACGGTGACATAATTGCCATCAGGGGGAGGTTGGGTTCGATACTGGTTTTGTATATATTTGTATATATCCCATTTTATTATTATTATCTTCATTAAAGCTGTTTTAGTTTTCTTTTCTAATCTGGAAGCCTCTCTCATTCCCTTCCTCTCCCATTTAGGAGGGGAGGGGGCCATAAGTCTCTCTCCCTTATCCTCTTTCTCTTGCTCTATTTGGGGTGGGAAAGAGGGGTTAACAGAGAGCGTCTGTTGTAGGTCTGGATTGAACCTAAACCTCGACACTTAGAGACAGTCCTGCGACAGTGCTGGAACAACCCCTTGTTTTCTGTGCCTGTGTAAAGTCAGGTGGGATACAGTCGTTCACAGTAACTATAGTTAAGATTGGTTTTAAAATATCACATAATGAGATTTTGGTAGCTTGTCTTGTCAAAACAACCAAGATTTTACATCCATAATTTTGCAGGTATTATTAGCGAGTGTTTAGTAGACAAAGTGGGCCCCAGTGTTTTACAATGCACCCGTTATGTTTTAGTGGATACTCTTCAGTGTGTCTCCTGTTAGTACTGGAAAGTTTGAGCCTGTATACCTTTAAAACTACAGAATTGGTTTGGCTCTGAAAATGGCAGTATTGCTAAATGTGTTAGAAATGTTGATATGCTGTGAAAATGGCTTGAGAGGCTAAGGGCAAGACTGTGTTTTATATAACAGAATCATATCTCATGCTTTGGGAACTTAGGTAATACATTATTTTGTACTTAATGCTAATGGAGTAGGCAACCTTGTCCCTGGAGAGGAATAGCTGGTCAAGCCAACTTGTTTGTCTTCACTTTGACATCTACTTTTATTTCCTCATGTAGGTAGATGTGAAACAAGCTGGCCAATTTTAAATCAGGCTGACACCCAACAGTGGGGCCAGTTAAAAAGTTACATATTTCCATGCTGAGATTGAAAAAATTAGTATAATGTAAAATTATCAGTACTGGTTATTGCAATCAGAAGCTTAGAGAAAAATAAAACAAAACACAACAACCAAACCCCTGCAAATATAACAGCATTCTTGCTGCCTTACTTTAACCTATGGATTGCAGTTAATTTTCAAATATTTATCCAATGCCTTGTAAAGAGTGTACAGATGCGTTATTGAGCATTGCAACGAATTAAAGGAGAATCTGGAACTCGGGGGCCTTAGGAAGTGAATTGCACAGGACTACCCGTAGGATTCATATGATCCAGCTGCTCTGGGCAACCTTTCATATTTTTCAGCTGCAGAGAGCAGAGAATTCTGTTCTATAGAAAAAGCGGTTTAAATTACTCTTTCAAATAAGTTGTCTTAGAGGTATCTCTCTCTCACACATATATATACCTCATATATAAAATTGGAAATCTCTCAAAAGGTTTTCTGTGGTGGATCACACAAAGGCAACAAATAAACCTAACATTTTCAGTTATGTATCCACATAATTATAATGACATGTATATTGTGAAAAGATATTCATTAAAAGATTCAATTTCTCATTTCATCCCTGCATGGTAGCCACTTAGATACTGTCTAGCTGCAAGACTCATGAAGGGGGTCACAACAGGAGATTTCCCCACAGGGCTCTAAGGAGCAAATTGTGTCCTGCTTCATTATCAGGTTACAATTTTAGTATCACAAAAAAACCATTGAATTCTTCATGCAAGTTTTTTTTTATCAGCGCTGTGGCTAAAAGAATGCTATTGCATAGAGGAGCTCTTGCAGCCATGCTGAAACACGTTATCTGCTGACAGTGATTCAAGATGATTTTCTCCTGTTTATGCTTCACATAAAAAAGGGCAGAGGACGGTGCACTGAACAGCACTAAAAGAGCATTCCAGTGGAATGGCCAGTGCTTGAATGTTGCAAGGTAGGGTACTCTTCTGATGCTGCCAGGTGCCTTACACCAGCAGAACCATACCAGCAGCAACTAGAGGTGAACACTTTCATAGCTGATAATAGCTCGATCCACTTTTGACAGGGTCTGTTGCACAGGGGATTTGGACTAATGTGTCACTTATCAGTGAAATTCCTGATTGTGACTATTTGGTCCCGGTGAAATAGCTCCCCTTGTAGTTGTGTTTCCATGTTAGTCTGGAGCATGGAATTACTAGGTAATTCCATGAAGATCTGACCTGAAACAGTGCAGTGAAGAAAAGGACAATGCCTTTTGTAGTTAGTTAGGTTTGAATTTGGTTTATATTCAAGTACTATTCCTATGTGGTAAGAACAGTATGTAACAGACAAGGCAAATCTGATTTGACTCAATTGTACTCAATTCACTCAATTGGGAGGGGCAGGTGAACATGTGAACAAAATGAAAATTAAGTTTTTCTTCAAGCTAGTTTTTCATAGTCACTCTGAGGGTCTAAAAGTGGTCAAATGTGGTCATCAAAGTGTCCACATGAAGAGCAAGCTGGTTGTCCAAGACAGCAGGCTAAGTCTGCAGACAGTCAGTCAAGATAAAGGAGCTGAGACCTTGAAGAAATCACTAAGAAATCTGAGAGGAACTGCAAATTGCTTTCTGACAGAGCTAATAGAAAGGCACAGCTCCAAGCTGTGGAGTTGGACACGCTTTGCAAAAGGTGCATACATGGCAGCGGTCATGACAGATGGCTGCTGGAGGTGGTAACAAGAGGAAGACCTAGAAATGACAAGTCAATGAGGCAAGTGCAATCTACTTCCTTCTCCTGCCTTACCCAACCTTTCTATTTCTTCCAAGTGTTGCGAGTTCACAAAGATGATAAAGAACTCCAGTTCGATAACAAATTACACTGCTAACAAAAAAAGGCTTTAAGTAAAGAGGTGAAAAATTTTAGAGGGTGCAAGAAACTGCATCAGTACTAGAAGTGTTCTGACCTATATTATTCACCATGAGAGTGAATGCATTTTGTGAATAATTGTGAAATGTTTTATCTGCATCTACCATTTGCCTATTACTTGCTGTGTAAGACAGTATCTATTGATGCACACAGCTCAGTGTTCACTCATCTGTTAGTGACAATCGATCCATAACCAAAATTAAAATCATTAATAACCTTACATTACAAATATTCTTAGGATACTGTACAATCTGGCTATGGAAAATGGGTTAGTTTAAATAATATAAGTGAAAGGTCACTGTCCCTCATCTGTTCTTAATAGAAACTATCTTACTAGAAGAAATATTTATGCCCTCGGGCCAGAGGAGGATGCTGAGCGTCCATGAGCAGGAACAGTCTCCCTGGACTTGCAAGAACCAGTACCTCTGTATGCCAGAGCTAAATTATGCCCCTTGGCTATTGGATTGATATGTGTGCTCCAAGAGGCCATCTACACATCTTTGTTTTACCATTTCTACACAGCTAGAAGAAAACATCAGGAGTGAAAGTGCATTAGGGAATTTGTCTAGGCAAGGATTTTCTAACTCATTGTTTCCTTGTGGAATGAAACCCATCATCCAGAAGGAAAACTAATCAAATACAGCCAAGAGTTGAAATGGTTTGCATGAGATCTGGTTATGATAACCCTTGTTCAGCAGAGGCGTGTGGCCCAAAGGAGAGGTCTTCTGCTGGTTAGTCCCACTTGCCAAGTATGTAAGTGAGAATTTACAATGTTGTTTTTAAGTCTTAGCTGAATAGGAGATATCCCTAGGATAGGTCAGTGTTCTAAGTTGCAGCCTGTGTGACTATAATCTTGTACTGTATTTGGCTTCTGAAGTACCTTACCCAAATATATATAATACCATACACTACAGGCTCTTTTAATAGAGACAAGTTCTTTCTGCCACAAGTGAGAGTCCACTTATCATGGAATATGACGTTTTTGTTTCTATTTAAATTAGATTACTTGCACATTAATTAGCACATCTAGGGTATCAGCTGGTGAAATGTCTTTGGGAATTAGGCTAGCACTGAGAAAATCACCCAAGCAGGAAACAAATATGTTGAAGAGGGGTGGTCTGCAGCCTGCTGAGAGAGGTATGCTTCACGGCTTCCTGCAACCATAGTTCTGTAGCGCCTGGTTAATTGGCCTGTGGAAAAGTACAGATAGCTTCTTTAGAGTTTAAATACAGTATTTTCTGCAAAGCTACCAATCTGTGCAGCATGTTTTGAAAGTGAACGTGGGAGATAAAGCAGAGAGTGGGGGGCTGGTTGTGGAGTTTTATATTTTATTTCAAGAATAACAGCAGTTATTTTCTTTGAAACAGGTCCATGATTACCTTAGGAGCAAGTTGTGTTCCCTCTATGAAAATGACTGCATCTTTGACAAGTTTGAATGTGCATGGAATGGATCAGACAGGTAATCCATCCTTATGTTCATCACTGTCTTCATTTGCCAAAGAGCTCCTATAAGATGGAGAACAATCAGAAAGTAATGTTACACATGGTTGTTTTTCACATCAGTTTACATCTTCACATACTAGTGTCCAGGCTGATAAAAGATTTTTGCATGTTGGTGCAGTTGTGTCTCTGACCTCCTTAGATGTGATGTATCTACTGTGTTGATCTTGGCTCATGCCTGAGGGGATGTCTGTTTTCACCAAAATTGTAAGTAGGCCACAAAAGTTAAAGAGAACGCTGCCAACTTGCACAGCCCCACCAACACACTAAGGAAGCTTGTGTGATCCCGTGTTTACACATAAGCTCCCTCAGAAATTCAGTTCATTTACTGGAAACAGGGAGCGAGGAAAGGCAGTCACAGGCACCCACTTGTTTTTCTGCAAATTGCTGCCAAATGACAGTTTCTTCTGATGTGTACCTCCAGCAGAGCAGTCCCTTTCCCTCTGCACTGAAGGAGATATCCTGACTTTTATCTTGGATGTAATATCTTTTTGAGTATTTTCGTGAGAAATACTGGTACCACAAGTCAGAGAGCGTGAGCGAGGATGCGGTGTGCTAATGCTCTAATGTTAGCAAATGGTGGCAGTACTTTGGGGAGTAGGAATATTGTACAGGAAGAACTGAGCAGCCAAGAGGACTAGGATAATAAAAATGGATGAAATCCAAGAGTATAATGCAAGGTGAGGACTTGAGTTAAAAGAAAACACAAACCTTCATCTTATCAGCTGGAAACAACTCACAGGGACATTCGTATGCTAGGTGACTGTGGAAGGGATTAACAGTCTATAAAATGGATGTGAAAGAGAGCACAGCAGCCAATTTTGAATGGCACACAGTAACGCCTGGCACAGCAGAGCTAGAAGCCAAGAGGCAAAAGTTTGGCACTAGCTGTGAGCCTGGAACTGTGCCTTCAACTCACTTAGCTTCTCATTTGGGAAAGAGAAAATGGTCCATCTCATTTCATTTGAAGCAGGCCTGTCCCCTTGGACTGGTCAAGGACAATGAAATAGAGTGTGGGGCAGCTGTCCAAGAGGCAAATAGAATCCTTGAATGGGAAAGACTTGAGATATCCAGCAGAGAATGGAGTAGTGGTGACAGTATGTTAGGGTCTTATTCAAAGACCTTGGGACTGTAGTTACACATTTCTTGTCCCTACCTCACAAGGTGGATGAACTAATTGGGCAAATGGACAGCTGCTTTAAAGAGAGGAGAGAACAGGAGTTTGGTTTTGATCAGCTTAGCAAAAGAGAAGCCAAGATTATGCTTGCTTCTAGTAAGTATATCAAGGAGGTATACATAGGGAGGACGAGGATCTACCTAAGATAAATGTGAAAGATAATGACACAACGCCAAATAGGTAATGAGTGACAACAGGTAATTATAGCCTGGAAATTAGAGGTGGTTCATAGCTGTTCAGTGACAGTGTGGAGCAGTCTTCCCATCCTGAGTAGTGGGGATGTAAGAAGCCCAACTGTTTTGATGATGGCGCTCAGGAAATCCTGTGTTCTGCAAGTGCAGATAAAGTATAATGCCGTTCACCGTGCAAGGGGCGTCTTCTCTTTGGACGGCTTTCCTTTGCTCAATTCCTGTACCTGCCCAATGGAGAGATTCTGTCGTTACTAAGAAATAAAACTTCTACCTTGTATCATTTATTATGCAAATGAAACTATATACGTCCATTATCTGTGTTGTCTGCGTGCCAGAGGAGTGTGTTTTATGACAAGGATTAACTCAGCATTGAGTATACCTTGTGGCACAAACTGCTGGCCATTTAAAATGGCATAGGTGGACCACACTGGGCAAAATACTTCCAAGATTGACAGGACTGCAACATAGGCACCAGCTGTTGCGGAAATGCTTTGGTATGGTCAGAAATTGGTAATGACCCACAGAAGTTTTAGGGGAAGATCCAGGTTTTGGGGCTTTTCTCCGAACCTCTCAAACCTATGCATGAATGGATGCTTTAGCAGGGGGTTGTTTCAGTAGATTGGTTACTGCTAGAGTTTGGTCCTACTAGAAATACCAAAATTAAAGCATTTCTTGGAAATATGGACGGTGCTGCCTAAATCTGGTACAGAAGAATGGCAAAATCAAATCATTTAGATGTGAAACTTTTACAAAGATTCAGTGCTTTTCAGGTCCTTTCAAAGCATTTTGCTTATCTTTGATGGGAATTCCCAGTGCATTGTACAAGATGGACAGCCATTTGTTCCCAGGCCCAGAGTCTTTCTCCAGGAGTCAAATGACTATTCTCATTAGTGCAGAAGACCACTCTCTTGATAGTTGCCTGGTAATGATATAAATATTATTCAATATCAGGATTTAAAGTGAGCATAATATTTTCGTCCCGACTTGACAGACTAGGAAGATCAATGCAGTGAGTAATTATTAGGTGGGAACATTAGATTGTGAGGGCTTCCTTCATTGTACTGCCCAGACACTGAGGCGTTGTTAGTCGTGCACAATTACCAGAGCTGTCACTAATACACTGCTCTTGATTGTAACAAACTGTTGAGTAGAGTAGCTGGCAACATTTGATGAAAGATAAGGGTTCTCTTTAATTTAGTTGTTTCAAGACTCAGATGTGTCAACAGTGATATTAATCGATGAACATTTACTCTTCTGAGCTCCTTGCTTCTTGTGTATGACAAGTATTGCATTGTTATGCTACACACTACAAGGATTTCTTCTTTTGGTGGATCATAATTTAAGTTATATTTGGGTACCAGTAACTCTTAAAGAACAGTTCATTTGAATGGTAAGGTCAGTTAATTTCATCCTTTTGGTATGTATTTCTTTTAAAAAGGACTACTGCTAAAGGTAAGCGATGCCTATTAACAATGGTGCTCTTAAGAGATGCTGCAGTACAGTATTTACATTATTAATATGTATACATAACAGTAATAACTGCAGTTCTAAACATGTTGGTTTTATCTTTTGCAGACTTTAACGTTACAATAACAATTTAAAGTGACAGGATTGTTCAGTTGAAAATGAAAGCATCTTTATTATTTAAGTGAAAATACTTTTTATTAATTCTTGTCATTACTAAGGAGTGAATCTAGGCTGTGGTAGAACCTGATGGTGAGGCTGTTTACAAAAAAAAATCAATGTACGTGAGCTCTGATTAGAACGTGATTGATGCTCAGTTACTCCAATGAACAGGAACTAATACAATCAGACAGAGCCGATCTCATTTGCTGAAGGGCGCATTAATCACTATGTACTTTGGCAACAGCAGTGGTCAGGCGAGAGAGTCAAGCAGGGGTCTTAAGCTAATTCAGCCAGATGAGCACATATTATCTGTAGTCCAGTATATTACACTAAAATCATGGCATCTTTATTGTATATACATCATTACATGACTATGTAGAATATGTGAGCTCTATTTATACAGGAATTTAATTTCATTCTTCCATTCACTTCTGAAGTCAGGTCTTTTAATAATGACCTGCAAGAAACTGTTTTCTTCCCACTGTCAACCAAACTCATTTTGTTATTTCAGTTTTACCTCAAGAATTAGCACTTTTGCAGCTGTTTGTGAGTTAAAGAAGCTAGTAAAAGAAAAAAATAACATAGTAATTCTACATGGTAGTAGGTGAATACCTTAATTTCTGCTCTTGTTTCTTAAGATTTCAAACGAATGGGTGTATGGGAACCCTTCCTGGGAGACTTCTGAATACCATCATAAGTGATACGCTGTAAGCAGAGGAGTGAAGTCACACACAACTGTTCAGTCAGTCCTTTCCCACTGAACTGTCATTCATCCCACTGAATATCCATCAGCCTTCATTGTAATCAGGCAGAACTGGCAGGTTGCAGTGGATGAGATGTTAACTATTCCTGCCTGGCAGCACACTCCATGCTGCAGAGCTAGAAGACATTATTTTGTTCTCAAGGTTCAACGTGTCAAGTATTAGCTCGGAAGGACTTGGGGATCCCCTATTGTTATTCCTAGTCTTATCCCAGCCACTTGTACCAGTGTGCCACAATCCTGAATCCAGTGTCTCAAGCTTTTCCATCAGCGTACTCCCCAGGAGATTTAAAGAAGTTCCTTCTTTGTCATGGGGAGTCAGTTGCTTGACACAGCGCAGTGTACAGGAAAATTCCCCAATATGCCAGCAGGCCCTCACTTCTTGCAATTATGCTTCCTCCTTTCCCTATGTTGTGATAAAACTAATTTTTCATTCCATTTCTGGAACCAGTCCTTTCATAAGGCCAGCTTGTCATGAAACCAGATCTCGTAGACCTTGCGTGTCAATCCCAGGAGACTGCAGATGTGCTGTTCTGCATTGATACACATGGTAGTGAAATCTTGCAAATTTAGGGGCTAAAATTATAATTGAAGAGACAGTTTCTGGTCAAAGAAATGGTCCCTTTTCATGATGGGTGCCTTGAGGGACCCCTTTGCGGAGATTTACAAGTCTGGTGGTAGACTCTGGTGGAAGCTGCTCTCTGAGTCTCCTCCCCTCATACTTGCGTGGATTTGATGTCCTGCCTCTCTTGCCGCAGGGAATGATGTTCTGCTGCCACAATTGCAGTGAGGAGCAGGTTAGCTGGGCTGGTTTAGTTTTTCTGTCATCCTTAAGCCTGGTGTGTGCTGGTCCTTGAAGTCCTGCCCAGCCTTAGTCCTGTCACACCGTGCTGTGGCTTCCATGGTCTTTTGAGCAACAGTGAAGGAGAGGAATGATGACATGAGCTGAATTTCTCTGGGCAGTAGAAATCTACAGGTGAATAAAAATTTCTGTTTACCTAGGAAGACTAATCTGGGCCCAGGTTATCCAAAAATAGTTACAAAAATGTCTTTAAAAAATCCCCCAACATCTAAACCAACACAAAACAACATGAAGCAAGTATGGTTTGGTTTTCAAGCAAACCTAAATTGCAGCTGATATCCCCAGAGCTTCAGGGCAAACCCAGACATCTGGGAAAGCAGCTGAATGGAGCAATCTTGATAAAAACTGTTGTGCGCAAGGATGGCTGCAACATGGATGACATTTAAGAGCTTGGCTTGCAGTAAAGAAATCTGAACAAAGTATGGGAGTAACAGATATGAGAAAGACAGAGATATGCCAGTTCTTAGTAACTGATATGTTTGATGAAATCTCAATGCCTAAAAACTATGGTGGAAGGCCTCAGTGCAGTTTAGTACAAATGATGAAATCCTATTCAGATGCCCTTGAGGTTGGTGAAGCAGGGAATTTGTTGACCTTCCAACAGAAAGAGAACTTTTCGAGGGAAAAGCCACATACCGGAGCATTTCATTTAACAAAGAGTCATTACCAAAAACAAAATATTGAGAGCCAGACGTTTTAAAGTATTAGGATGCTTAAAGATGCTGAAGCCATCAGTAGGTGATAGGATGCTTCTGCAGACCCTAAAACTCCAGCCCTGAATTAAACCTCAGTTGTATAACTACTGGTGTCATGCAAAATGAAATTGTTATCCATAGGTAAGCATTCGAATAGGTAAGACTTGAAGGGGGACGGGGATTAAATCGGGCTGGCTAGTGGGGTGCCTGGGAGCGGCATGCCAGTACCTGTGGGACAGTGTGGCATGTGACATGAATGGGAAGGTCAACAAAACAAACATTGTGGTGGGAGTTTGTTACAGGCCGCCCAGTCAGGATGAGGGGACTGACGAAATAATCTACAAGCAGTTGGGAGAAGTTTTGCGTTCACTCCCTCTTGTTTTGTGGGGGACTTCAGCTTCCCAGATGTGTGCTGGGAGTATAACACAGCAGAGAGGGAACAGTCCCGAAGGTTCTTAGAGTGTGTGGATGATAACTTTCTGATGCAGCTGGTGAAGGAGCCGACTAGAGAAGGTGCCCTCTTAGACCTGCTGCTTGTGAGCCGAGAAGAACTTGTAGGAGATGTAACACTTGGTGGCCATCT